>JAVKPL010012144.1:0-56423 GCA_032173675.1 Gastrolobium villosum | reverse complement strand
TTGTGTCTTGATGGAAGTTGTAGATATGTTTCTTAGCTTTCCATAGAGACCAAGATTGTGTAATTTGGATAAGTATAACTAAAGTTATGGTTAAAATACCACAGGAAGGTCAAATTGCCCTGTTTTGGGTACACATCCCTGTTGTCTGGCGCTATGGGCGCCAGACTGGCGCTAGGAGCGCCAACGGCCAAAATAAGGCAGTGGCGCTGGCGCTGAGGGCGCCACTGTGGCGCTGTCAGCGCGGGGGATCTGCCGACTCAGCACCTGTCGCTTAGAAATCTCATAACTTGGGCTACGGTGCTCCGATTTGAGCGCGGTTTGAACCCACGCGTAACTAATGGAAAATCCTATAATATAATGGGCAAATGGAGACCATAATAAATGAAATGAAAGTATGGTATTAAGCTTTAAGTATGTTATTCCGCAATGTATTATGGTTATGGTCACGCAATTGGGTAATTTTAATTCGGCGTGTTTTAAAAGAAAAATTTAACCGGATTTAATTGCACCAATGTGATTGTAACTGCGCTTAATATCATAAGTCAATGTTAACAAACCGGTTCTAGAACGGGGTGTTACATTTTATGGTATCAGAGCAGTTTCTCAGGGAAACTTGTAGATTGATGTTATGTTTGCTTGGTGTTTAATGCTTTGTAGTTGTTTTGGTACTCTTGATGATTATTGCATTTGTGATCACTTAGTGTGAGCCTGATCAACTCATTCCTTTGTGTAACATGTGTAGTGTCATGACGAGGAACCGAAATAACGCTGAAGCATCGAATGCAAATGCTCAACCAGATCCTGTTTTGGCTGCTTTGGTTAGGCCCCGAGGTGGTCGTGGGGCAATAGGTGGGCAGTCGGATCCTATGGTTGAAACCCTGGCAGCTGTACAAAGGGAGTTGGAGGTTAGTCGTCGAGCTAACGAAAACTTACTTAAGACAAATGAAGACACGCGGAATGCTATGACTGCGATGATGAACGAGTTGAGGACATGGAGGGGTGCTAGACCCGAGAACCGTCAACCCTCTCCTCCTCCTCACACTGCCACGCCTACTCCACCTGCTCACAATGAAGAAGACGAAGCGGGTAATAATGAGGGTGAAGCAAGTCACCACTCAGGTAGTCATAGCCATCACACTGAGGTGCGTCAACTACATGCAGAACAGGTTGATGAGCACGAAGCCGAAGAGAGAAGATTAATGGCTTTCAGAAAACACAAACCTCCTTCTTTTAAAGGAGAATATGACCCTATGGTGGCAGCGAAATGGCTCCAAGCTATGGAGAAGATTTTCAGGGTTATGAGGTGCCCTGATGCATTGAAATTGGTCTACTCCGTTTACATGTTGGAAGAGGAAGCGGAAGATTGGTGGACTAATACAGTGCAACCTTTAGAAGCTGAAGGCCGGGAAATCACCTGGCAGTTGTTCGAGACGTTGTTCTTGGACAACTACTTCCCTAGGGAGGCTAGGGAAAAGAAGCAGAATGAATACAATGATCTGAAACAAGGGTCGATGTCCATTGACCAATATTTTGCCAAGTTCAATGAATTGGTGAAATATGCTAAATATGGGAGAGCCCTACCCACTCCAGCTGAGATGACCTCCAAGTTCCAATGGGGTCTGAACGAGAAAATGTCTCGGAAGATGTCTAATTGTGATATCCGAGAGTTTAGCAAGTTTGTGAACCAATGCCGGAAGGTGGAAGAAGTTTATAGTGTGTCGAAAATTAAGAAGTCTTCCGAGGCACAAGCATCTGGCGCTAGTGGAGCAACTGGCTCTACTTCCGAAAAGAGTAAGAAGATGGATGACAAGGATAGAAAAGAAAAACTACAAGTTAGACAGTCGGAAGAAAAGTTTAAGAGAAGCCGGAACCAACAAAGTTGGGATGACGAAAGACCCCTGGTGCCCAAGTGTGATAATTGTGGTAGGCATCACAAGGGCGTTTGTTTGATGGGCCAAAACGTATGTTTCAAGTGTGGTAAACCTGGTCACTATGCGAGGGATTGTCCCCAGATCGTGGGACGGGTTGCTCAAGTGCAAGTGGTCTCTGATCCTTCAGCAGCGGCACATGTTAGCACTTCGACCCAACCCCAGCTAGAGAGGTTTCCACGCTTGACGGAAGGTATGATGCATGTAGATTAGTATAACATGCATAGTTTATTGAGGTTGGAGTCGCATATGCTTAAACTGTGGACTCAATTATGATTGTGTGATTAGTTATGTCTAGAAATTAAAGACTAGGCTATGCATAGATTGCTAAAAGATGACAAGTTGTATGCATTGACCTTTCCATGGAAGCGGTAGTATTATCTCTATGAGGATAGTATCCTATGAGATTGAGAATTCTCATTGAAGGTCTATATTGAGGGGAACTTCCCTTGGAGTTAGCCTTCGGGACCTCCTTGTGGTTAGATACCTAAGAGAAACAGCCCATAGTGGATCTCTCTTGGAAGTTCCATCAGATGAGGTTTTGTATGAGGTTATTAGTAAAACCACCGAAGGTCAGGGTTAAATATCAAGTGAATAGGCATGACCCTTGAGGAAGATAAAAGATAAAAGTGCTTGAATATAGTAGTATCACGTAATTATAAAACATAGATCGAATGAATGACATAGTGGAAAGTAATTATAAAAATGAAAGCTAAATCACGAAATGAACATTTCATCTTATGATAAGATGGTGAGGAAAGGAGGAACTGATGGATAGGGTAACTTCGGGAACACAAGAAGAGTTCTCCGATAAATCCCTAGTTGATTGGATGAGTAGTTCTGTTGATTTTGAGGACAAAATCGCTAAAACGGTGGGGTGAATATAATACCCCTAACTTAAATAATTTAATTAATTACTTTTAAATAAGTAATTAAGCATGTATTAGTGAGTAAAATTAAGAAGAAGGCTTAACTAAGTGAATTATGGTAACTTTGAGGTAAAAAGTGTACTCAGTGAAATGTAAGGGGTATAAATGGGTGTAGACAAAAGTACCCAAAATATAAAAATGGAATTAGAAATATCTCTAGAAAAATATTCCAGACTGTTGGGTAAAGTTTGGTAATTAATGGAATTGAATAGATAGATGAACCGATACCCACTTAACCTGAGTTAAGTGGCAAACCACTTAAGCAACCAAAGAAAACCCCCCCAACCCGTGAATTGTGCGCAGAGAGAAGAAAAGAAAGAAGAAAAGAAGAAAGAAGAGAAGGAAGAGAGAAAGAAGAAGAAGAGGGAGGAGACGGAGGAAAACCCTAGGTGAGGCAAACCAAGGTGGTTTTGAGTGATTCCAAAGTTTAAACCACTCTAAATCTTCCCCTCTTTCATAATCCAAGCTTAGTTTTGAGTGGGAAGCATTGTGGAGTGAGATCTCTCCTTCCTAAAATTCACCCCATTTGAGAAGTTGAGGAGTTTAATGGCATTTTCTACCATGGGAGATTAGGGTAACACCATCCCTTGGTTGTACACCCAATTTTGGTAAGATTATTCTCCTTGAACTCCATTTTCATGGAGATTGCATGTTGAGGAAGATGATGAATAGTGTTTTTTTGGGGTTTTATGAGTTTGAGTTTGATTTAAACTTAATCCCTTTGTAAAAGTTGTTGTGGATGATAAATGAACGGTAGAAATGAGTTTAAATAGTCATTTAGTCATTGTTCAATATGTGGGGAAAATTCATGCTTGGGCTTATGGATGTTCTAGCATTTTGGGCAATTGATGAGTTGAATGATTGATTGTATCCCTTGTATTGATAGGGTTGAGGGAAGAGAACCAAGAGGAGTGACCAACCCTTGTGGTTGTACTCAATTGAGGAAAGGAAAGCTTTGAGGAAAGTTGAAAAGCAAGGTAAACCTTTGGACCTTGGGGTTGATCCCATTGAGTGTTCCACCATACTCCGTTGAGGAGAAATGGTTTTTCTAGATGTGATATATAATTATGATATAGTAATTGTATGTTCATGCATTGATTCATGCATTGATACATGTTATGATTGATTCATGATTATTGGTTGATGTTGATTGTTGAAGAGTCATTGAGGAATGGTTATAGAGGTAGCAAATGATGAATGAGGTAATGGTTGAGGATTGTGATTGAGGTTATGACTGATAGTATTATGATGAGGATGATTGGTAGGAACTTCCCTTGGAAACAGCCCTATGTGGATCTCCATGTGGTTAGAGCCTAAGAGAAACAGCCCTATGTGGATCTCTCTTGGAGGTTCCTAGGTTGAGGTTAAGGACTTCCCTTGGAAACAGCCCTATGTGGATCTCCATGTGGTAAGAGCCTAAGAGAAACAACCCTTTGAGGATCTCTCTTGGAAGTCCATATAATGGTTATTGATAAGAATGTGTTGAACTGTTATGATTATGTGCACATCGAAAGTGAACCTTAGGGTGGAGTGATCTCCAAGGACCCCTGGTTTACTGTGATATATTCGTATATCTCACCCCGTGTTGTTGGGGACCCCCTTTCAGGAAAGGATGCTGCAGGAGCCTCTGATGGCAAGTGGCCATATTTGAAGTGATTGGGCATATGAAGATATTGTGTCATTTGATTAAGCATGTTATTTTGTAGTTCACATGTATAGGATTGCTAAAGGAGAATCAATTGTCATATGCATGCTATATTTATTTGGGTGGACTTAGCCTATGCTCATGCTTTTGGTATCTCTTTTGTTGATGGGAGCCAAGGAGTGATCATAGTGTTTTGTAGCTAAGTCCCATGAATTGTAATTAAAACTTGTAAACATGATGTAATGTTGTAATTATTGGGTATTTGCATATATGATGAAATGATATGCATGCTTCTCTTGTGTATGAGTATCTAGAGAGACTAGAATTCATGTATTGAAAAGATTATATGATGTAAATTAGGTGAAAGAAGACCTTTAGGTTGGAAAACCAATTTAAAACAAAGGTACCCTGTCTTGTTGTCCAATTTTCGTATCCTATACGATAGATTTGGACCTTTGTGTCTTGATGGAAGTTGTAGATATGTTTCTTAGCTTTCCATAGAGACCAAGATTGTGTAATTTGGATAAGTATAACTAAAGTTATGGTTAAAATACCACAGGAAGGTCAAATTGCCCTGTTTTGGGTACACATCCCTGTTGTCTGGCGCTATGGGCGCCAGACTGGCGCTAGGAGCGCCAAAGGCCAAAATAAGGCAGTGGCGCTGGCGCTGAGGGCGCCACTGTGGCGCTGTCAGCGCGGGGGATCTGCCGACTCAGCACCTGTCGCTTAGAAATCTCATAACTTGGGCTACGGTGCTCCGATTTGAGCGCGGTTTGAACCCACGCGTAACTAATGAAAATCCTATAATATAATGGGCAAATGGAGACCATAATAAATGAAATGAAAGTATGGTATTAAGCTTTAAGTATGTTATTCCGCAATGGCTTGCTTTAAAAGAAAAATTTAACCGGATTTAATTGCACCAATGTGATTGTAACTGCGCTTAATATCATAAGTCATTATGGTTATGGTCACGCTCTCCTTCAATTGAGTGATTTTAATTCGGCGTGTTTTTAAAGGAAAAATTTAACCGGATTTAATTGCACCAATGTGATTGTAACTGCGCTTAATATCATAAGTCAATGTTAACAAACCGGTTCTAGAACGGGGTGTTACACCTTCTCTTGTGGGAAGAAAGTTATTGGAAGTAAAGTTCAAGCTTTTCAATTTTCTAGCTTTGTAATTGCTCTAACAAATATTGGAGTAGGGATAGCAATAATTGAGAATTTCTTGGGATGAAAGAAGCGTACATCTCGTTGTTTTAACTTTGGCAGCAAATTATACTGATATATAATGGCAAGGAAAGAACCAAATGACAAAAGTTTGGCAAGATTCCTTTTGCCATGAAAAGTTGCAAGGCCTATCCTTTCTTTTACGACTAGAATCCATTTCTTGGTGGTGAATTGAAAGAGTATAAATTTCTCAATTCTGCTAATTTTATAAGGGTTAATAGTCTCTTACGTGAGAAAATTTTTTCCTCCTACTAACACAACCAACTAGTGGGGCCCGTTTTTTGGTTGTGTCCGCGGGGAATTTTTTTTTTTTTCTTGTGTGACATAAGAGACTATTAACCCATTTTATAATTACTCGATATCAATTATTGAAAGTGAAGATTAAATTGTTTATTAATTTATTCTATTTGGGAAGAAACATAATTAAATTCTCCTGTGTTTTCATGCAAAGGTGATAATTTGAATATAGTAATATTGAATACGTCTTCGATTTGAATTGGTATCAACATTCCACGAGAGAAAAAAAAATTGTAATCAACTGATTCTTAGTTATTACTAGTAATAAGTAGTTAGCGTTGGAATATGGATAAGTTTAAACCCTAAGAGCCGTAATGTTCTCATCACATAAAGGCTTCAATTTCGGAATAAGACATTCAGAGAAACATTCTAATAGTCAAGTCAAAATTCTTTACTCAATAAATAGTATGGTCCAATTAGGTACATAAATTTCTTTCTAAATTAATTAATATATGATGTTTTATTAACATGATGCCTCAATGTTTATTTATTTTGGATTATTTTTGAAATCTTACATATGTAAGAGGTAAGGAAAGTGCAAAATGTAACATCTCAAGCGCTGACGAGAGTGGTGTGTGATCACCGGTGTGAAAGAGCATGAACAAGGAACGGCTCCTGACAGACTTCCAACGGAGGTTACATAAATGAATTGAATCGACACCCGAAAGAGATGGATTCCAAAGACTGTGCAGGTATGAGATTGCAGAGTTTGGGATAACTTATAATAATTAATTGGTACTACCTATACTAACAAGATGCATCTACTTTTCGGTAGCCCGGAACAGAAGAACTCCATAGTTAAACGTGATTGACTTGGAGCAATTCTGGGATAGGTGATCTCCTGAGAAGTTTTCCAGTAAGTGTATGAGTGAAGATAAAGCATGCTGAAAAGTCTCGTGTTAGTCTGTGGGGATAGTCATTGATTCTTGAAGCGGTCGAGCGTTACAAGGGTATCAGAGCAGGGCCTCTCTTCCAGTACGATGTGGATCGAGGACAAACCAGGCGGAAGCTAGTCTGAAAAGTCTCGTATTAGTGTATGGGGATAGTCATTGATTCTTGAAGCGACCGGACGTTACATAAAAGGCCAAAGATCCTACCTTAAGGCGTAGGTGTTTTTTAGGAATATTCTATAATACAAGTAATTGAGTGAACGTGTGTCAATCCTGGGGCAATCATCTGGTAGGTAATGAAAGGTGGTTACACCAAAAAAAGTAAAGCAATTAAATTTTTGTCAAACCAACCATTTCTAATTTTAACCAACAATATTGACTTGATATCTTCAAATTTGCATGGCAAAATATGAATTCTAGACATTTGCTTCTGCATACTTTTTTTATTTTATTTTTAAGTCTCTAGATAGTGGGTGTCTACGCTTCCACACATTAACCAATCTATAAAACGGATCACCATACATACATTCAGCATTCAAACCGAGGACGATGAATGAATTATTCAGAAAAATGATGTATTTTTAGTTCTTTCTATTGCACCAACGAATTATGTATTATGTCTAGACTCAAAGTTTTATTTTCTTCAGTCCTTTTTTTGCTATATTTATGGTCCTTGCACTAATCCTTGATTTTTAATATCTTAGCTTAAACCTTTTCTCGAATAAAATGATAGTCTGTCTCAATATGTTTAGTTCTATCGTGAAACATTGGATTGGATGCGATGTGAATAGCTATTTGTTTATCACATTACAACTTAATAAGGAACTCTATTTTCTTTAAAATGAGATTGAACTGGAGATTTTTAAGCCAAATGAGCTTACTAGTAGCCAAGAATTACATGATATTCGGCTTCAGCACTAAAATTAGCTACTGCACTTTATTTTTTACTTTTTCAAGTAACAAGGTTACCTCCAACAAAGGTGTAAAAGCCTGATGTAGATCGTCTATCATGTGATCCGCTAGATTCATGTGATCCTGCGATGATTTATGTAGGAATTGACTAATGTAGTTTACCAAATAGGGAATAGTTGGTCTGGTCATGGTGAGATAGATTAACTTGCCAATAAATCTATGAAATTGTCTTGAGTCGAATAGAGGAGTGGAGTTGTGCTCAAACCTGCAATTATATTCCATAGGAATATCAACTAGCTTAGATGCTAACTTGCCACTCTTTTTCAAAAGATCCAGTACATATATCCTTTGTGAGATGAACAACCCATTATTGAATTCAGAAATTTCAATTCATAGGAAATAAATCAGACACCCCAAGTCCTTAATGTCAAAAGTCATACTGAGATACTTCTTCAATTTATATATCTTAATCATATTGCTCCCTGAAATAAATATATCAACTACATAGATGAGGACAACATTAGTACATCCATTCCAGTGTTTGATAAATAAAGTATAGTCTAACTTAGTTCTGAAGAACCCAAATGTGGTGAGTGCCTTGCTCAACTTTCCATACAAAGCATGAGGAGATATCTTTAGACCATAGATTGCTCGCTTTAGGTTGCATACTTTACCAGGCTGAGACTATGTCCATGAATAATTGATGACCTAGAGGTATGTCCACGTAGACTTTCTCTTCAACTTCTCAATGCAAAAAGGTATTTTTAACATCTATTTGTAAAAATGGTCATTCATAATTGATGACAACTGACATAAGTACCCTCACATCGTTCATTTTAGCTGCTAGTAAAAAGGTCTCTATGTAATATATACCATAAGTCTAAGTGTCACTTTTAGAAATAAGACAAACTCTGTGTTACTTAATAGACCAATTGTAACACCCCGTGTGCACATGGTGTATTAAACATATAATGGTAATAAGCGCAGCTAAATAAATATGGAAGCTAAATTTTTCCCATTATGAAACATAATCAAATTACCAAGTGGATTTACTTAATTCTTTTTCAAAAGCCGACTATATATAAATTGCAATAAACAACTACATTGAATAACCTCATAACATAAATAATGTATCAAGTCATTGAACTACAACACGTAGACCAGACATGTCCTGATACAATAATGCAACTCGGTCTGGATAAATATAGCTTATTCCAATGTGGCATGGACAACCCTCATGCTCGCCAAATAAAGCAACATAAACAGCAAATAATGTCTCACGTACAATGGCCATAAAACTTAACAGCAAGATATAAATCATGATAATATGGCAAGGTGCATGCATCAACTCAACTCAACTCCGACCTCCTGTCGCTAGAGGTATCAACCGCAGAAGTACCTGTACCTGAAAATGTGCCCCACACGGGGTGAGATCTCAAAGGAGAAATCTCAGTAATATAAGTTCACTTACATGTGCAATATAAGTTCTAAAATGGTAACAACAGTATAATATCAAAATCTGTGCAATGCAGCATATGTCCATGTCATGTGTGTACGCATCCTACTGGCCAGAAAAAAATGTATGTATTACATACATCTACAACCCACAGTACAAGGAGTCCACCATGTACTTCACACACGGATTTACCATTTTTCATGTGGCCCGACATGCTCAAGGCTTACCGTCTCGTGTGAATACCCCACATACAGATACATATGGCAAATGCACTAACACATAATCCAGCTCAACAACATATCCAATATTTATCATATAAACAGATATATTTCAGAAAATAACACATCATGCATATAAGTCATCCCTCTATGAGGTATGGTGGAACCATCAATGGGTAAAACCGAGAACACGAAAGCCTACCTGTAGTGCCAAAATCCCTATCCAAAGCCTCGGTATACACAAGCACCCCCCCCCAGTCACACAATTCGACAATTGCAATATATCTTGTTTGGAAACATAATTTAATATTCAGAAATCCCAAATTTTATATCCATTAAGCAATGTGTTCTCTTTCATTTACATCCTTCCTAAATCATAATTATCGCATATTACCACTCACTATTAGTGGTGTTAATATTTTCCAACAGTAACACTGACTTCCTAGGGTACCATGCCCAAATGGGAACTTTCTCATGCATCAGAACTGGTTTCTGGTTTTTCTGGCACGGGGTAATCGATTACTGTACACAGTAACCGATTACCAAAAACAGGGTAATTGATTACTCCACATGGTAATCGATTACTATGCATAGGGTAATCGATTACCACGCGGAAAGAACATGAAAACTGTAGAATTTTCTGCGTAATCCGCGGGTTCAATGGCTTCCAAGGGTCCAAGGTCTGATTTTTATCAAAACAGCAGTCCAACTTACGTGCTTAAACATCATCATACCATAGTTTACACGCATCATTAATATTTCCACAAACTAACTCATTTGCAAGAAATTACAAAGGAAATGACTTGTAGTTACCTAGGGACCTTTGAAATTAGAAAAATGGTGAAGCTTTGAGGACTTTGGAGGTGCTCCAAGCCACTGATTTGGTGGTGCACGAAAATCTCACTTCAAGGTAGGGTCTTTCCCCACAAAGGTTGGTTCTTGAAGCTTCAATGGAGGTGAAACAAGCTTCCACTTCCATAACAATGGAGATAACTCTTTAATACACCACCAAGATGTATCAAGATCTGAAGAGAAATTTTTGGTGGCCGGGCATGAAGAAGGATATAGTTATTTATGTGTCCAAGTGTTTAATATGCCAGGAAATGAAGACTGAACACCAGAAACCATCTGGTAAGCTTTAACTTCCGCAATGGAAATGGAGAGCATTTCCATTGACTTCGTAGTGGGATTGCCTAAGACTAAGGCTGGATGTGACTCTATTTGGGTCATTGTGGACAGATTGACTAAGTCCGCCCATTTTCTTCTGATAAAGGTAAGCTTCACTACAGAGCAGTTGGCCAAGCTATATGTTCGCGAGTTTGTGAGGCTTCACGGGGTTCCCGAGAGTATCATCAGTGATAGGGACCTGAAGTTCACATCTCGGTTCTGGGAGGCGCTGCAGGAAGCTTTTGGTACTCAGTTGAGATTGAGTACAACCTATCACCCTAAGACTGATGGACAGACTGAGCAGACCATCTAGATATTGGAGGACATGTTGAGGGCTTGCACGTTGGAGCAGGGCTCAACATGGGATCTGTAACAGCCCGTGTTAACCCGGATTGTTAACACACTATCGTATTAAGCCACGCTTAATTAAAATGCGGAATAACTTTTTCTTTAATTCAATTATGACGTCATTAACTTAACCAACTTGATTACTTAATCATTTTCATAAAAATACTGCCTGTATGTAAATTGCAAGACAACTAACTGAATACCTCGTACATAAATATAATAGGTGAGTATCTAAAGCCACAGGTCTACACAAGTAGCCTGGGTCAAAATCCTGATACTTAATTACAACATTAACATAAAAAGACGATAACAATCATATGGCATGGACAAACCCCATGCTCACCAAATAAGGCAACAATGCCCACAAATAGTCTCAACATAACTTAACATAAATGAAGCAGAAAACATAACAGCAGTCAAATAAACAGCAATCCACAACCAGCACGTCAATATCAACTCAGCTCTGGCCTCCTGCCACCTGAGCCCTCAACATTACCTGATCCTGAAATAAGCGTCCCCAAACGTGGGGTGAGATCTCTAACAAGAAATCTCAGTAAGACAAGGGGTCCTCAAGGAGTCTCCACCCCAAGGACACGAAAGCTTACCTTGCAAGCTAGCTATCCAAGCCAAGAGTCCAACCACTCACTAGTCCACAAACAGCAGTATCACAATCTGATATGGACCATTAACAAGTCAATATAAATGCATCACAAGCATACAACTTAAAGACTACGCCTTTCCTTTACGTTTTACGTCTTAAGGCTTCCAACAAAGCCATAAGCCCTAAATCACATGATTCTGACTTAGTTCATTAGTTACAGAAGTTCAACTTCCTTAAACTTGGGTCCACACACACCCAATAGCTTACTGTTCATACAGCAAAGCTACTGTCTGCGCAGAACCCAGGATATCCGGATATCAGAAGGGGAATATCCGGATATGCCATATCCGGATATCACACTGGACATATCCGGATATGTCATATCCGGATACCCAGATCCCATATCCGGATATCAATATCCGGATACCATATCCGGATACTGATATCCGGATATCTGTTCGACAAATATCCGGATATCTCACGACAGAATGCAGTTTCTGCATTTCGTGAATATCCATCCCAAAGGTCCAACTTTTAATACATGTACACGTTAAAGCATGCATCTTTAGTTCATTTTAGGTTCATATACCTTATACCCTCTTGTTTACTCATTAAACATGGCCAAGACATCATCTTTAAGCATCATAAACTCATGATCATAGTGAGGTAACTTACCAAAGTTCAAAACAGAGGCAAGTTGTGCTCTTGGAGCTCTCCCAAGGTTCCTCAAACTCAGCCTAAGTAGGAGCACGAAAATGGCACTTCAAGGTGGGTTCTTGCACCACAAGAAGGCACTTTGAAGCTCACAATGACTACCACAAAGTAGCCATTACTAAAGCTTCAAACTCATGCTCACTAACTACACACACACAGCTTTCTCAACTCAGAATAATGGCCACAATGCAGCCCCAAGGTTAACTCTCACCTTCACAAATGTTTAAACAAGCATGAAAGGTGATCACTTGGCTAAAGAATGAAGAAGGAAGAAGAAGAAGAAGAAGAAGAAGGGTGGCAGCTGCAGCAACTCACGTAGGAAATGAATATGGCCTAGGGTTTTGTGCCCTTAATGGGTCTATTTATAGGCAAGCCACTTAAACGCGCATTATTAGCCTTAATCGCAAAGTAAAAGATCTTGATCCCAAACTTCGGATTCTAGACCTACGCATTTTTCTAAGATTTGTCATATTTTTATTTTATTTTTCGGAGCACCTTTCCGGTACGCGCTTTTCCATAGCCAGTATCAGTTCTGGCATCAGATTACGTCATTTTGACTTGAAACTTGTTTTACAAGTCCTACATAATATTCTAGTAATTATTATGCCTTCGTTATAATTTTCCGGGATACTTTTCCGGTACGCATTTATACCGAGTAGCAGAACCGGTATCTGCGCTTCTCTTCCGAAAAGCGACTTTCAGCATTTTTACTCACTCAATATAATTATCTAAGCCCATTAATAATTATTAGGGTCAATTATGGAATTATTTCCTAATTATCATAATTAATTCGCTAATTACCTTAATTAGCGGTGCGGGTTCTTACATTCACCCCACCTTTTTAAGGATTTTGTCCTCAAAATCAGAAACATACCTGTCTCGAAAGTCGGGATACTGTCGGAGAAGCTCATCCTCTCGCTCCCAGGTACAGTCCTCAGGAGTTCTTCCTGACCATTGCACTTTGACCATCGGAATGATCTTGCTCCTCAGCTGCTTCTCGCCACGATCGAGAATCTTGAGTGGTCCGACGGGAGTCTTTAGGTTCTCCCGAACCTCCACATCATCCGGCTGCACCACGTGCGAAGGGTCTGCTATGTACTTCCGAAGCTGAGACACGTGAAACACGTCGTGGATGTTGGCTAGGTTCGGAGGCAAGGCGAGTCGATAGGCAACTGGTCCTACTCTACCAAGGATCTGGTAGGGCCCTATGAATCGCGGGCTCAACTTCCTCACGCCGAGTGCCCGTCCAACACCGGTGACAGTGAAAGTTTCACAAACACGTGCTCACCCTCACTGAACTCCAGTGGTCGATGCTTGACATCGTAGTAGCTCTTCTGACGATTCTGCGCCTGCTTCAACTTTTCCCTGATCATCTGGATCTGAAGGGTAGTATCTTGGACAAAGTCCAAGCCGAATAGCTCTTTATCTCCAACCTCAGACCAGCAGGTAGGAGTCCGACACCTCCTACCATACAGCGCCTCGTAGGGTGCCATGCCCAGACTAGCATGAAAACTGTTGTTGTACGAAAATTCAACCAACGGAAGGTACCTATCCCATGCAGAACCCTGCTCCAAAGTGCAAGCTCTCAACATGTCCTCCAATGTCTGGATGGTCCGCTCAGTCTGTCCGTCAGTCTGAGGGTGATATGCGGTACTCAATCTCAACTGCGTACCGAAAGCCTCCTGCAGCGCCTCCAGAACCGAGATGTGAACTTTGGGTCCCTATCACTGATGATACTCTCGGGCACCCCGTGAAGCCTCACAATCTCACGGACATATAGTTTGGCCAACTGCTCTGTAGTGAAGCTCACCTTCACTGGAAGAAAATGGGCAGACTTGGTCAATCTGTCCACTATGACCCAAATAGAGTCACAACCATCCTGAGTTTTAGGCAATCCCACCACGAAGTCCATGGAAATACTCTCCCACTTCCACTGTGGAATCTCCAGAGGTTGAAGTTTATCAGACGGT
Source organism: Gastrolobium villosum (assembly GCA_032173675.1). Lineage (NCBI taxonomy): Eukaryota > Viridiplantae > Streptophyta > Magnoliopsida > Fabales > Fabaceae > Gastrolobium > Gastrolobium villosum. The sequence goes on along the minus strand of JAVKPL010012144.1, from coordinate 42,116 downwards.
CTCTGGTGCTCGATCTTCACTTTCTGGCAAATAAGACATTTGGACACGTAGACCGCTATGTCCTTCTTCATGCCCGGCCACCAAAAATTCCTTTTTAAGTCCTGATACATTTTCGTAGCACCAGGGTGGATAGTGAACCGACCCTTATGAGCCTCTGCCATAACCTCCTCGGTCAATGGCCCTCGAGGAATAACAATCCTCTTCTGAAACAGCAATAAACCATCATCATTCCAAGACACATCGTCCTGGTTCTTCACGTAATCAAGGCATTCTCATTGCACTTGCGCCTCTTTGATCTTTTCCATCAGCTCATTGATCACTTCTGCTGTCTCCATTTCGAGCAGTGCGCCCCCAAACAAGGAGTTCACTCTCAAGTCTCTGAACTTCGCGATTATCTCGTAATCGTTCATCATTAAGCTGGATAAGCTCACGGATTTCCGACTCAAAGCATCGGCTACCACATTGGCCTTGCCAGGATGGTACCTCAACTCAAAATCGTAGTCCTTCAAGAACTCCATCCATCTTCGCTGTCTCATGTTCAACTCCTTCTGGTCAAACAGATACTTCAGGCTCTTGTGATCACTGAATACAGCAAACTTCATGTCAAACAGGTAATGCCTCCAAATCTTGAAAGCAAAAACAATGGCTGCTAACCCCAAGTCGTGAGTCGGGTAGTGCTCCTCATGAGGTTTCAACTGTCTTGAAGCGTAAGCAACCGCTTTCCCTTTCTGCATCAGCACACAGCCAAGTCCTTTACCAGAGGCATCGCAGTATAACTCGAATTGCTCCGCAGGATCAGGAAGGACTAACACAGGAGCAGTAGTCAGTCTCTCCTTCAACTCCTGGAAGCACTCCTCACACTCATGTGTCCACACGAATGGAGTCTCCTTTCGGGTAAGGCGAGTCATCGGTAGCACCATCTTGGAGAATCCTTCTATGAACCTCCGATAGTAACCTGCCAAACCCAAGAAGCTTCTCACTTCTGTAACCGTCTTGGGCCTCTCCCAGTCCATCACGGCCTCAATCTTGTTAGGATCAACTGCAACTCCATTAGCAGAAATTACATGACCCAGAAATTTCACCGCCTTGAGCCAAAACTCGCATTTCGACGGCTTAGCATAAAGCTTTTTCTCTTTTAGCACTTGCAACACAATCTTCAAGTGCTCGGTATGCTCCTCCTCCGTCTTGGAGTAGATCAAAATGTCGTCAATGAAGACGATCACAAACTGATCCAGGTACGGTTGGAAAATCCTGTTCATGTAGTCCATAAACACTGCGGGTGCATTGGTGAGTCCAAACGGGATCACCAAGTACTCGTAGTGCCCGTACCTCGAGCGAAACGCTGTCTTAGGGACATCCTCCGGCTTCACCCGTATCTGATGGTAACCGGACCGGAGATCAATCTTGGAATACACACAAGCACCCCTGAGCTGATCCAGCAAATCGTCAATGCGTGGAAGAGGATACTTGTTCTTGATTGTCACCTTGTTCAACTGTCTGTAGTCGGTGCACAACCGCATGGTCCCATCTTTCTTTTTCACAAATATAACCGGTGCTCCCCAGGGAGACACACTCGGCCGAATAAAATCTTTTGCTGAAAGCTCCTCGATATGCTTCTTCAGCTCCGCCAACTCTGGTGGCGACATCCGGTATGGAGCCAACGATATAGGCCCCACACCAGGCAATAAATCGATGGAGAACTCTATCTCCCTCTGTGGTGGAAACTCAGGAATCTCCTCAGGAAACACCTCGAGGAATTCCTTCACCACAGGAATGTCAGTGAGATCCTCCTGTGTCCCACTCACCAAACCTCCCAACATGACATAGCCAAATGCCCCTGCTCTCAAGGCCCTCCTCACCTGCAGGACTGAAATGAACGGTGAGGAACTGGCTGTGGACCCACCCGGAGACATCACCACTTTCTTGGCACAACAATCAATCATTGCACAGTTTCTGGACAACCAATCCATGCCCAAAATAATCTGAAGATTGGCCATCGGTAATCCTATCAGATCTACCGAGAAGTCATGGCCATCCCACTGAAACGCTACATTGCGATGAACAGTGGAGGTCAAACATTTTTCTCCGGTGGCGGTGGTCACCCGCATCGGTGGAGAAAGCACATCACTGGGCAACTCAAGCCCCACAGCAATAGGGGTAGCAACAAAAGAGTGCGTTGCCCCGGAATCAAACAAAACATCAATAGCTGATCCACCAATGGTAACAGTACCTCTGACCAGGTTCGGAGCTCTGTCCGACTGCTGACGATCAAGTGTGTAGACTCGTCCGGTAGTAGGTGGCACGGCTGGTGCCCCAGTAGGAACCATCTGCAACGGCACAGCCTGCACTGCAGCAACTCTCGCCGACGGGAAATCTCTGGAGTAGTGGCCCTCCTTGCCACACTGGAAGCAAATCAGCTGACCGGTAGAGCACGGCCCAAAATGTGACTTCCCGCATCCCGAACATCTGGGAGCATGAGGTCTAGCGGCGTTCCCCGGAGCAGCAGTCTTTCTGAACTGATTCGGCGCTTGCTTAGCCGCCAACGGTTTGCCCTTGCCCTTGTTGACGAAATTCTTGTTCTTCCAGGGAGTGGAACCACCAGCGCTCTGCGGCACCTCAACCTTGGCCCTCTTGGCCTGACTCGCCCGGCAGTAGTCCTCGATGTCGCGACACTGCTGCACCAACGCTCCGAAGTCTCTCGAAGCAGAACCAGCGAGATGTCCAGCAATATCCTCATTAAGTCCCCTCCGGAACTTAGCAGCCAAGAATGTAGGAGTAGGCCTCGCCATGCGGAAATGAGAGAACTTGACCAGCTCATTAAACTTGGCCAGGTACTCGTCGACAGACAACGAGCCCTGCACCAACCGGTCAAACTCTCCCTGCTTCCTCTCTTGAGAGTCGTAAGGAAAGTACTGGCCCAAGAAGCTCTCCTCGAAGAATGGCCACGTCATCACATGGCCCTGCATCTCGTAGACCTGAGAAAGGTTGGTCCACCACTCATGGGCCTCGCCCTCCAGCATATAAGTGGCGAACAGCAGCTTCTGCGGATCCGTGCATTGCATGATCCGGAAAATCTTGTCCAGCGCCTGTAGCCATCTGGCAGCAGCAATGGGATCATACGATCAGTCGAAGGTGGGTGGCTTATGCTTGCGGAAAGCATTCAGCCGGCGATCGATCTCGTCACGATCCTCAGCAAGTACGGGGATAGTCTGCATAGCCCCCGTCAAATGACTACCCTCACCCATCTGGCTCTGGGTGTCCTCCTGTTGACTAGGCGGAGGTGGAGGCGGTGGCGGCGGTGGAGGTGGTGGAGGACCCTGGCCCGCAGCAGGACCAGCCCTCAACTCCTCCAACATGACCCTCATCATAGTCATGTTGGCCATCCGGTTCTCCTCCAGAACCTCTGCCGTGGTTTGCCGGTTCGCATCTCGAATAGCATCCAGCATTGCCCGGTTCGCCAGCCTCGTGGCTTCTTGGTCGGCTAGTCGGGCCGCCTGCATCTCAGCTAATGCAGCCAGGACAGGATCCGATTGATCCTCGCTTGTACTCGTGTTCCTCCTCGGTGGCACCATGACTCTGCACAAGTTACACAAAGAATGAGTTGATCAGGCCCACGCCATGTGGTCACATATGCATTATCATAACGCACACCAGTCAGAGAGAACACAAAGTAGACACGCAACGACACATCCTAAGTTATTGCAATACATACAGGCTTTTCCCTAGAAAGTGCTCTGATACCATAAAATGTAACAGCCCGTGTTAACCCGGATTGTTAACACACTATCGTATTAAGCCACGCTTAATTAAAATGCGGAATAACTTTTTCTTTAATTCAATTATGACGTCATTAACTTAACCAACTTGATTACTTAATCATTTTCATAAAAATACTGCCTGTATGTAAATTGCAAGACAACTAACTGAATACCTCGTACATAAATATAATAGGTGAGTATCTAAAGCCACAGGTCTACACAAGTAGCCTGGGTCAAAATCCTGATACTTAATTACAACATTAACATAAAAAGACGATAACAATCATATGGCATGGACAAACCCCATGCTCACCAAATAAGGCAACAATGCCCACAAATAGTCTCAACATAACATAAATGAAGCAGAAAACATAACAGCAGTCAAATAAACAGCAATCCACAACCAGCACGTCAATATCAACTCAGCTCTGGCCTCCTGCCACCTGAGCCCTCAACATTACCTGATCCTGAAATAAACGTCCCCAAACGTGGGGTGAGATCTCTAACAAGAAATCTCAGTAAGACAAGGGGTCCTCAAGGAGTCTCCACCCCAAGCTCACTTACATGTGTAATATAAGTTCTAAAAATAGTATTACAGTATAAGTTCTAAAATCATGCGATGCAGCAATTAATCATGTCATGTGTGCTTTCAAATCTACTGGCCAGAGAAATGTAGGAATACGTCTATGCCTACATGAGTACATGGATACTACCTGCACCTCACCCACATGCTTCTCCATCTTGTATGTACTACATACTCAGGATTGCCGTCTAGGTGGACACCACATGCATATCATAATGCTCATTACATATAAACAGCTCAACAGCATTTCCAAAATAATCAAAGCATGTAACACAGCATGCATAAACCCATCCCCATGGGACATGGTGGAACATCAAAATGGCTAAACCGAGGACACGAAAGCTTACCTTGCAAGCTAGCTATCCAAGCCAAGAGTCCAACCACTCACTAGTCCACAAACAGCAGTATCACAATCTGATATGGACCATTAACAAGTCAATATAAATGCATCACAAGCATACAACTTAAAGACTACGTCTTTCCTTTACGTTTTACGTCTTAAGGCTTCCAACAAAGCCATAAGCCCTAAATCACATGATTCTGACTTAGTTCATTAGTTACAGAAGTTCAACTTCCTTAAACTTGGGTCCACACACACCCAATAGCTTACTGTTCATACAGCAAAGCTACTGTCTGCGCAGAACCCAGGATATCCGGATATCAGAAGGGGAATATCCGGATATGCCATATCCGGATATCACACTGGACATATCCGGATATGTCATATCCGGATACCCAGATCCCATATCCGGATATCAATATCCGGATACCATATCCGGATACTGATATCCGGATATCTGTTCGACAAATATCCGGATATCTCACGACAGAATGCAGTTTCTGCATTTCGTGAATATCCATCCCAAAGGTCCAACTTTTAATACATGTACACGTTAAAGCATGCATCTTTAGTTCATTTTAGGTTCATATACCTTATACCCTCTTGTTTACTCATTAAACATGGCCAAGACATCATCTTTAAGCATCATAAACTCATGATCATAGTGAGGTAACTTACCAAAGTTCAAAACAGAGGCAAGTTGTGCTCTTGGAGCTCTCCCAAGGTTCCTCAAACTCAGCCTAAGTAGGAGCACGAAAATGGCACTTCTAGGTGGGTTCTTGCACCACAAGAAGGCACTTTGAAGCTCACAATGACTACCACAAAGTAGCCATTACTAAAGCTTCAAACTCATGCTCACTAACTACACACACACAGCTTTCTCAACTCAGAATAATGGCCACAATGCAGCCCCAAGGTTAACTCTCACCTTCACAAATGTTTAAACAAGCATGAAAGGTGATCACTTGGCTAAAGAATGAAGAAGGAAGAAGAAGAAGAAGAAGGGTGGCAGCTGCAGCAACTCACGTAGGAAATGAATATGGCCTAGGGTTTTGTGCCCTTAATGGGTCTATTTATAGGCAAGCCACTTAAACGCGCAGTATTAGCCTTAATCGCAAAGTAAAAGATCTTGATCCCAAACTTCGGATTCTAGACCTACGCATTTTTCTAAGATTTGTCATATTTTTATTTTATTTTTCGGAGCACCTTTCCGGTACGCGCTTTTCCATAGCCAGTATCAGTTCTGGCATCAGATTACGTCATTTTGACTTGAAACTTGTTTTACAAGTCCTACATAATATTCTAGTAATTATTATGCCTTCGTTATAATTTTCCGGGATACTTTTCCGGTACGCATTTATACCGAGTAGCAGAACCGGTATCTGCGCTTCTCTTCCGAAAAGCGACTTTCAGCATTTTTACTCACTCAATATAATTATCTAAGCCCATTAATAATTATTAGGGTCAATTATGGAATTATTTCCTAATTATCATAATTAATTCGCTAATTACCTTAATTAGCGGTGCGGGTTCTTACAGGATCGGTACCTACCGCTTGTTGAATTTTCGTACAACAACAGTTTCCATGCTAGTCTAGGCATGGCACCCTACGAGGCGTTGTATAGTAGGAGGTGTCAAACTCCTACCTGTTGGTCTGATGTTGGAGATAGAGAGTTATTTGGGTTGGACTTTGTCCAAGAGACCACCCAGCAGATTCAGATGATCAGAGAGAAGCTGAAGCAAGCGCAGAATTGCCAGAAGAGCTACATGACAACAAGCATCGGCCACTGGAATTTAGAGAGGGTCAGCACATGTTTATGAGACTCTCGCCTGTCACCGGTGTTGGTCAGGCCCTCAGAGTGAAGAAGCTTAGCCCGAGATTCATAAGGCCATACCAGATACTTGGTAGGGTAGGGCCCGTTGCCTACCGGCTTGCCTTGCCTCATGTAACATCCCGGGCGCTGAAGAGGGCGGGGAGTGATCGCCGGTACGAAAGGGCATGGACAAGGAGTGGCTCCTGGCAGGCTTCTAGGGACGGTGATACATGAATGAATCAAATCAACACCCGAAAGAGAGGGATTCCAGAGACTGTGCTGGTATGGGACAGTACAGTTGGGAATGACTTATAAGAATTAATTGGTACTACCTATACTAACAAGATGCATCTACTTTTCGGTAGCCCGGAACGGAAGAACTCTGCAGTTAAGCGTGCTTGACTTGGAGCAATTCAGGGATGGGTGACTTCCTGGGAAGTTTTCCCGGGAAGTGTGCAAGTGAGGACAAACCATGCTGAAAAGTCTCATGTTAGTTTGTGGGGACAGTCGTTGATCCTTACAAGTTACCAGGCGTTACAAGTTGTATCAGAGCAGGGCCTCTCATCCAGTACGATGTGGTTCGAGGACGAACCAGACAGAAGCTGGTGGGCATGTAACATCCCGGGCGTTGATGAGGGCGGGGAGTGATCGCCGGTGAGTAAGGGCATGGACAAGGAGCGGCTCCTGGCAGGCTTCTAGGGACGGGGGTACATGAATGAATCGAATCAACACCCGAAAGAGAGGGATTCCAGAGACTGTGCTGGTATGGGACAGTACAGTTGGGAATTATAACACCTCATATATTTAAATGTGTATTTTAATATTATATTGTGAAATTAGAACTGATGGATTAGTGAAAAATCCGTGATTTATGGCCAAAATGGTCAAAAAGGGCAAAATGGTAATTGACCAGCCGTGTATTCTGAGGCATAAATACTGAGTTAGAGATTTCATATGACAAAAATAATGCTGGAAATGGAATCAGGGCGGAAAATTGAGTGAATAGGCAAATTTGGGAAAAATTGATAAATAGTGATTTTTAAGTGTTAAATAATGTGGTATGAGTGTATCGATAGGTGTGAAATTTTTATCAATATTTTGGGGAAATAAAAATATGTCATGGACTGGAAAAATATGTAGATTAAGAATTTATGATCGGGATTTTTATCGGGATTAAAGTTAGATCGCGTGTGGGACCCGCGGGACCAAAATCCACTTGGCCCCACACCCTCCCCACGCCTTCCTTCCCTTTTCTTTCTCCCTCTCCCGTGAGTTTCCCCCATTGCACATCAAACACACCCATTCTCTCTTCCTTGTGCCATTTTCTCATTTCTTCACCAAATCTCTTGATTTTGGTGTTGAAATCTATTGTAAACAACCTTCTAGATCCATTGGTGACACTTACAAGCCTTGAATCCATCTCCTTGCTGCGTTTTTTGGCCAAGACAGATCCGAACCATGGTGGGTTCTTGGAGTTTTTGAAGTTTTTGGTCTTCCTTTGGCTTAGTGGAGCCTTGGTGGTGAGCATACACTTGATTGTGAGTATATTTGTGGTATCTTTGTGGTTGATTTTGTAGATCTAGGAATTTATGCTCTAAGTCTTTAATTTTAGATGTGTGATGATAGAGAGCCCAAATGGAAAAATGCTATTAGATGAAAATGCCTTAGAATGATGTTTGTAAGCTAGAAATGCTATGATAATTTTTGGTGAAAAAGTTAGGTTTTTAACTTAGGAAAATTTGAGGAATTTTCATAAAAATTGAGGTTTGGTGTAATTTGGAATTGTTGATCGTTGTAGGGTGCCTCACACGGACGGGATTGTGAAAGGTTGATTTGGAGCATACGTTTGGAACGGATTACTTGTGTTGAGGTAAACCCTTGGAACTTGGGTTTAATCCCTTGTGTGCTCCACCACACCTAGTGGAAGGTTGTGGTTGGATTATGTGTTTATGGCATTGTGTGATTATGTGCATGTATGCCATATTGCTTGGATTGTGTGAAAATTGTTTGGTCACTGGCCAGTTGACGTGTGTTGGGTTTGGACATCCGCTGGATCATTTCGTGACGGAATGCCAGTTGGGTATGCCGTGGGGTCGACTCTGGGAGCGACACCAGGATGAGCCAAACGTGGGACGTCCGCCGGATAGGGCTCATGAGGAGTTCCGGTTGGGTTTGTCATGGAGTCTTCTCAACCATGGGAGAGGCGCCAGGATTGTCTCGGGAGTTATATGATGGAGTCCTTGAACGTAATCCAATTGTGGATGTTCTCGGTTTGTCTCCAGTTGGTGGTGATATTGTATTGCATGCATATTATATGATGTTATATTTGCACATTGAGTGAGCCATGGAGTGGAGAGAGCCTCTAGCTCCATTGGTTTACTGAGATATATTTGTATATCTCACCCCGTGTTTGGGGGACCACATTTCAGGGCACTATGAGCCGGGAGGAGCTTCGGGCAAGAAGCCCGCGTAGTGGACTGTGGATTGCTTATGGTGCATGGAGCTTGCATGACATTTTGGAGGAGTTTATGAAGTGCACATAGCATGACATTAGTATTTTGAGACTTAGGTCATGAACATATTGCATGATGTTGTTTCCATGCTTTTGGTAGTGTTCATGATTACTTTCTAAGTCTTGTTTATGGTTTATTATTCATGACATGGATAATTGTATATTTTGAGTGAGCATGGGACTTGTCCATTGCCACATTCATTGCATTTGAAGTCTTGATGATTATGTTGTAAAATGGTTTATATTTGTTGTAAAATTGCCATTACATTGAGGACTTTGTAAATGATGCATGATGGAAGGGCCTAGAGCCTACATTAGAGTATATTTATGTGTTGAGTGGAGTACGAAGGGGTTAGGGATGGATTACACAACTCTTTTTGGGCTGAAAATGCTGTAATCTGTCACTTTTACTGCATAGTAATCGATTACCCAAGCATGGTAATCGATTACCATGCAACAGGGGACGAAATAAATGCTACTGTCTTCACTGGTAATCGATTACTGAGGCTTGGTAATCGATTACCATGTGAGGTAATCGATTACCCAAGATTGGTAATCGATTACCAGAACAGAGGATGCAAAATTTTAGCTACTGCCTCATTTTTGACAGGTGGTAATCGATTACCACCCACTGGTAATCGATTACCACAGTGAAATTTTTGAAAATTCAGGTTTTTCTAGACTAAAAGAAAGGGGCTTAACTTGGTATGTAGAACTCCAAATGGTACGTGGTTTGAAACCACGCGTAGCTAATGTAAAGGGCTATAACATGGTAAAATGTGAGAGTAAGATGATGAGTGTAAATGAATTGAATAAAAAGAAAGATTAGTGATGTTAGTAATGTATGATTCCGCGAATTGCATTTACAATTATAGTGTTGTTTTAATTGATTACGGAAAAAGTTATTGTTATGAAAAGGAATATGATAAAAGAAAAAAGTTGCCCGTAATTTAATTAACCCAATTACTGTGATTGTAACTGCGCTTAATATCATAATCAATGTTAACAATACCGGTGTACAACGGGCTGTTACATTTTATGGTATCAGAGCAGTTTTGTGAGGGAAACTCTGATTGTGTATGTTGTATCTTGTGTGCCATAGCTATCTGTGAACTATTTATGATTAATGTATATGTGATTCCTCAGTGTGGGTCTGATCAACTCATTCCTTTGTGTTACATGTACAGATATCATGAGTAGGGCGCGTGGTCGCCGTGGGGCACGTGGTGTAGGTCCTTTGCCACCGGATCCGGTCACTGCAGTCTTGAATGCTCTGCAGGCGGAAACGGCTGCAAATAGAAACATGACTGAAAACCCGATGAAGACTAATCAGGATATGATGCAGGCCTTTATGGCTGAGATGAGGGCTGATAGAGATCGTCCTAGGAGGGATAATTCACCTCCACACACGGCTACGGTGACTCCTACACCGACGCCATCTGTTACTCCTCAACAGGGGGAGAGTGGGGCTAGTCACCACACTGGTGAGGCTAGTCAGCATGCCACTGACCCTAGCTATGTTCCTGATCCGTCATCTGTCGCCCAATCCACTGGGGCTGCTGGGCAGGTGCTTGATAATGCTGATGATGAGCGTAGGCTCATATCTTTTAGAAAACATAAGCCACCCGCATTTCTGGGGTCAAGGGACCCAAAGGAGGTTACTGCTTGGCTGAGGGGAATGGATAAGATTTTTCAAGTTATGAGATGCCAAGATCCACAAAAATTGTTGTATTCGGTTTATATGCTGGAGGGTGATGCCCAGGAGTGGTGGGACAATGTGTCTCGTCCATATGTTATTCAGGGTGAGATTATTTCTTGGACTATGTTCGAAGGTCTGTTCCATGAAGAATATTTTCCCCGCGATGTTCGGGAGGCGAAGCAAGGTGAATTTGATAGTTTGGTACAGGGAGTCATGACTGTGGATGCCTATGTGGCAAAATTTAATGAACTTGTGAAATTTGCAAATTATGGAGGTACTCTACCTACTCCTGAGTTCTTGTCAGCTAAATTTCAAAGAGGGCTGAGTGAGAAGATTGCTAAGAGGATGTCAAATACTGCGGTGAGAAACTTCGCTGACTTAGTGACCCAATGCAAGAGGGTCGAGACTGTTTATAGTAGGTATCCAAAACCTGTTACGATAAAAGAGCAAGATGTTAAGAGGACACTTGGTCCTTCTGGTAATACAAATAGAGGAGGTTTCAATAATAATAACAGGGGTAGGGGGTTGCATGTAAGGCAGCCTCCTGGTCAGTTCAAGAGGGGTGGAAACCCTGGTGCTGGTGGTGGTGGTGCTGCGGACAGATATTTTATTCCACAATGTGTGAAGTGTAGGAAATACCACAAAGGTGTATGTGGTGCTGGTCCGTTGGCTTGTTTTAAGTGTGGTCGGAATGGCCACTTTGCTAGAGAGTGTCCATCTTCTTCGGGGCAGGCTGCGAATCTGCAGGCCTTGCCGACAGCTACTACTACTGCTACTCCTACTGCTGCTGTTCCTACTGTGGGACGAGTATATACTACGAATGCGCAACATACTGAAAAGGCTCCGAATTTGGTAAAAGGTATAATTTTCCTCTCTAATGTTGATTTGTCTGTATTATTTGATTCGGGAGCAACACATTCTTTTGTGGCGGACTATGTGGCTAAGGCGTTGGACTTAAAGGTAACGCGAATGGTTCCTCCGATGCGTATTACTACCGCTACAGGAGAGGTTAGTGAATCGTCTTGGATTTGCAAAGATGTGAAGTTCACCTATTTAGGCAGGGGTTACACCATTGATTTAATTATCTTACCCCTGGCCTCTGTCAATTTGATTTTGGGGATGGATTGGTTGTCTCAGAACTGCGCAATGATTGATTGCTGCGGAAAGAGGTTGTTGCTATCTCACGAGAGGCCGTCTGTTTGTCCGTCTTTGTATTTGTCTGTTAGTCAAACTGTGAAAGCCTTGAAGGCTGGAGATCTGGGTTATGTCCTTTTGGGCGGATTGGTGGGTGACAAAAAGGAGGAGATTTCTTCTATTCCGGTTGTTAATGAGTTTGAGGATGTATTTCCTGATGAGATACCGGAATTCCCGCCTGAGAGAGAGATTGAATTCTCGATTGACCTATTGCCTGGTGTGGGGCCGATCTCCTTGGCTCCATACCGGATGTCGCCACTAGAGTTGGCCGAGTTGAAGAAACACATTGAAGAATTATCTGCAAAGGATTTTATTAGGCCGGGTGTGTCTCCGTGGGGAGCACCGGTGATATTTGTGAAGAAAAAGGATGGTAGCATGAGATTGTGCACTGACTACCGACAGTTGAATAAAGTGACTATTAAGAACCGGTACCCATTGCCGCGCATTGATGATTTATTAGATCAGTTGAGGGATGCCTGTGTGTTTTTGAAGATCGATCTCCGGTCCGGATATCACCAGATTCGGATTAAACCGGAGGATGTACCTAAAACAGCTTTTCGATCCAGATATGGACATTTTGAATATCAAGTGATTCCTTTTGGGCTTACTAATGCCCCTGCGGTGTTCATGGATTATATGAACCACATCTTTAAACCGTATTTGGACCAGTTCGTGATTGTATTTATTGATGACATCTTGATCTATTCTAAGAGTAAAGAGGAGCACATCGACCATTTGAGGACTGTGTTGCAGGTGTTGAAAGATAAGAAATTATATGCTAAACCGTCTAAGTGTGAATTCTGGTTGTCTGAGGTGCAATTTTTGGGTCATGTTATTTCTGCAAGTGGTGTTGCAGTGGATCCAAGCAAGATTGAAGCGGTAAGCGACTGGGAACGACCTAAGACTGTGACTGAGATTAGAAGTTTTCTGGGGCTTGCTGGTTATTATCGCCGGTTTGTACAGGGATTTTCTGCAATGGTTCTACCGTTGACCCGACTGACACGAAAGGATACTCCTTTTGTGTGGACCCAGGAATGTGAGGATTGTTTTCTGCTACTTAAAGAGAAGTTGACCACTGCTCCGGTGTTGACTCTACCCGATCCGGAGGGTGAGTTTGTTTTAAATTGTGATGCTTCTAAGAAAGGTTTAGGGAGCGTACTGATGCAGGAAGGAAAAGTGATTGCTTATGCGTCTAGGCAGTTAAGGCCGCATGAAGAGAACTATCCGACGCATGACTTAGAACTGGCTGCTATTGTGTTTGCCTTGAAAATCTGGAGGCACTTTCTGTATGGGATGAAATTTGCTGTGTTCAGTGATCATAAAAGCTTGAAATATTTGTTTGATCAGAAGGAGCTGAATATGAGGCAGCGTAGATGGGTTGAATTCTTGAAAGATTACGACTTTGAGCTGAAATATCACCCGGGAAAGGCTAATGTTGTGGCAGATGCATTGAGTAGGAAGTCTATCAATTTATCTCATATGATGATGTGGGACAATGAAGTGATTGAGCAATTTCGTGACATGAAGATAACGGACTTCTTTGCAGGGAGAATGTGTGATATGGAGTTGACTCGGATTGAAAACGAGTTGCACGAGAAGATTAAAGAGACTTAGATTCGCAATGAAAGTATAAAGTATTTGAAAGGCCAGAGTGGCATATCTGTTAATGAACAGGGATTGTTATTATATCAGGGCAGGATTGTTGTGCCCAAGGAACTTGCAGAGGAGGTTATGACTGAGGCCCATAAGGGTCAATATGCTATCCACCTAGGTGCCATAAAAATGTACCAAGATTTGAAGGTTAAGTTCTGGTGGCCTGGGATGAAAAGGGATGTTGCCGAGTACGTATCTAAGTGCTTGGTTTGTCAAAAAGTAAAAAAAGAGCATCAGAAACCTGCTGGATTACTTCAGCCGCTGGATATACCTGAATGGAAATGGGAGAGTATTTCGATGGATTTTGTTGTTGGATTGCCGCGAACGCAGGCTGGTTACGATTCGATTTGGGTTATTGTGGACCGACTCACGAAGTCTGCACATTTTCTACCAGTACGGGTGGATTACACCACAGAGAAGTTGGCTACATTGTATGTAAAGGAGATTGTTAGACTCCATGGGGTACCGATTAGCATTGTTAGTGATCGGGACCCGAAGTTTACTTCACGCTTCTGGGGAGCGTTGCAGCAGGCTTTTGGCACTCAGCTTCGACTGAGCACTGCGTATCACCCGCAAACTGATGGTCAGACTGAGAGGACCATACAGACACTTGAGGATATGCTGAGAGCTTGCACACTGGAACAGGGTAATGCTTGGGATAAGTACTTACCATTGGTGGAATTTTCTTATAATAACAGATTTCATTCCAGTCTGGGTATGGCACCGTATGAGGTATTATATGGGAGGAGGTGTCGTACGCCTACTTGTTGGACTGAGGTAGGCGATAAAGAAAGATTTGGTCCGGATTTTGTGCAGGAAACGACAGTGCAAATTGAAATGATCAGAGAAAAATTGAAACAGGCACAGAATCGGCAGAAAAGTTACTATGACAATAAGCATAGACCACTGGAATTTGAGGAAGGTGACCATGTGTTTGTACGGTTATCTCCGGTCACAGGTGTTGGCCGTGCGTTGGGTGTGAGGAAGCTGAGTCCACGGTTCATTGGGCCGTATCAAATCATGAAAAGGGTCGGATTAGTGGCCTATCAGCTTGCCTTACCCCCGCAATTGTCTAATTTACATGATGTTTTTCATGTGTCGCAGTTGCGACGTTATGTTCCGGATGAATCACATGTGGTGATACCGGATAATATTGAAATCAGGGAGAACTTGAAGACTCCCATCGGTCCTATTGCAATATTGGACCGCAGTGAAAAGAGACTGAGAAGTAAAATTATTCCCTTGCTGAAGATTCAGTGGGAAGGCCGCACACCTGAGGAGGCTACTTGGGAGCGGGAGGACGAGATTCTCCGGCTGTATCCTGAGTTAGCGAGCAGGTATGATTTAATTTTGCGGACAAAACTTCTAAAAGGTGGGGTGAATATAACACCTCATATATTTAAATGTGTATTTTAATATTATATTGTGAAATTAGAACTGATGGATTAGTGAAAAATCCGTGATTTATGGCCAAAATGGTCAAAAAGGGCAAAATGGTAATTGACCAGCCGTGTATTCTGAGGCATAAATACTTAGTTAGAGATTTCAAATGACAAAAGTAATGCTGGAAATGGAATCAGGGCGGGAAATTGAGTGAATAGGCAAATTTGGGAAAAATTGATGAATAGTGATTTTTAAGTGTTAAATAATGTGGTGTGAGTATATCGATAGGTGTGAAATTTTTATCAATATTTTGGGGAAATAAAAATATGTCATGGACTGGAAAAATATGTAGATTAAGAATTTATGATCAGAATTTTTATCGGGATTAAAGATAGATCGCGTGTGGGACCCGCGGGACCAAAATCCACTTGGCCCCACACCCTCCCTACGCCTTCCTTCCCTTTTCTTTCTCCCTCTCCCGTGAGTTTCCCCCATTGCACATCAAACACACCCATTCTCTCTTCCTTGTGCCATTTTCTCATTTCTTCACCAAATCTCTTGATTTTGGTGTTGAAATCTATTGTAAACAACCTTCTAGATCCATTGGTGACACTTACAAGCCTTGAATCCATCTCCTTGCTGCGTTTTTTGGCCAACTCAGATCCGAACCCTTGGTGTTCTTGGAGTTTTTGAAGTTTTTGGTCTTTCTTGGGCTTAGTGGAGCCTTGGTGGTGAGCATACACTTGATTGTGAGTATATTTGTGGTATCTTTGTGGTTGATTTTGTAGATCTAGGAATTTATGCTCTAAGTCTTTAATTTTAGATGTGTGATGATAGAGAGCCCAAATGGAAAAATGCTATTAGATAAAATGCCTTAGAATGATGTTTGTAAGCTAGAAATGCTATGATAATTTTTGGTGAAAAAGTTAGGTTTTTAACTTAGGAAAATTTGAGGAATTTTCATAAAAATTGAGGTTTGGTGTAATTTGGAATTGTTGATCGTTGTAGGGTGCCTCACACGGACGGGATTGTGAAAGGTTGATTTGGAGCATACGTTTGGAACGGATTACTTGTGTTGAGGTAAACCCTTGGAACTTGGGTTTAATCCCTTGTGTGCTCCACCACACCTAGTGGAAGGTTGTGGTTGGATTATGTGTTTATGGCATTGTGTGATTATGTGCATGTATGCCATATTGCTTGGATTGTGTGAAAATTGTTTGGTCACTGGCCAGTTGACGTGTGTTGGGTTTGGACATCCGCTGGATCATTTCGTGACGGAATGCCAGTTGGGTATGCCGTGGGGTCGACTCTGGGAGCGACACCAGGATGAGCCAAACGTGGGACGTCCGCCGGATAGGGCTCATGAGGAGTTCCGGTTGGGTTTATCATGGAGTCTTCTCAACCATGGGAGAGGCGCCAGGATTGTCTCGGGAGTTATATGATGGAGTCCTTCAACGTAATCCAATTGTGGATGTTCTCGGTTTGTCTCCAGTTGGTGGTGATATTGTATTGCATGCATATTATATGATGTTATATTTGCACATTGAGTGAGCCATGGAGTGGAGAGAGCCTCTAGCTCCATTGGTTTACTGAGATATATTTGTATATCTCACCCCGTGTTTGGGGGACCACATTTCAGGGCACTATGAGCCGGGAGGAGCTTCGGGCAAGAAGCCCGCGTAGTGGACTGTGGATTGCTTATGGTGCATGGAGCTTGCATGACATTTTGGAGGAGTTTATGAAGTGCACATAGCATGACATTAGTATTTTGAGACTTAGGTCATGAACATATTGCATGATGTTGTTTCCATGCTTTTGGTAGTGTTCATGATTACTTTCTAAGTCTTGTTTATGGTTTATTATTCATGACATGGATAATTGTATATTTTGAGTGAGCATGGGACTTGTCCATTGCCACATTCATTGCATTTGAAGTCTTGATGATTATGTTGTAAAATGGTCCATATTTGTTGTAAAATGGCCATTACATTGAGGACTTTGTAAATGATGTATGATTTAATGAAAATGCATGATGGAAGGGCCTAGAGCCTACATTAGAGTATGTTTATGTGTTGAGTGGAGTACGAAGGGGTTAGGGATGGATTACACAACTCTTTTTGGGCTGAAAATGCTGTAATCTGTCACTTTTACTGCATAGTAATCGATTACCCAAGCATGGTAATCGATTACCATGCAACAGGGGACGAAATAAATGCTACTGTCTTCACTGGTAATCGATTATTGAGGCTTGGTAATCGATTACCATGTGAGGTAATCGATTACCCAAGATTGGTAATCGATTACCAGAACAGAGGATGCAAAATTTTAGCTACTGCCTCATTTTTGACAGGTGGTAATCGATTACCACCCACTGGTAATCGATTACCACAGTGAAATTTTTGAAAATTCAGGTTTTTCTAGACTAAAAGAAAGGGGCTTAACTTGGTGTGCAGAACTCCAAATGGTACGTGGTTTGAAACCACGCGTAGCTAATGTAAAGGGCTATAACATGGTAAAATGTGAGAGTAAGATGATGAGTGTAAATGAATTGAATAAAAAGAAAGATTAGTGATGTTAGTAATGTATGATTCCGCGAATTGCATTTACAATTATAGTGTTGTTTTAATTGATTACGGAAAAAGTTATTGTTATGAAAAGGAATATGATAAAAGAAAAAAGTTGCCCGTAATTTAATTAACCCAATTACTGTGATTGTAACTGCGCTTAATATCATAATCAATGTTAACAATACCGGTGTACAACGGGCTGTTACAGGAATGGCTTATAAGAATTAATTGGTACTACCTATACTAACAAGATGCATCTACTTTTCGGTAGCCTGGAACGAAAGAACTCTGCAGTTAAACGTGCTTGACTTTGAGTAATTCAGGGATGTGTGACCTCCTGGGAAGTTTTCCCGGGAAGTGTGCGAGTGAGGACAAAGCATGCTGAAAAGTCTCGTGTTAGTGTGTGGGGACAGTCGTTGATCCTTGCAAGTTGCCAAACGTTACACCTCTGAACTTGGCTAACATCTACGAAGTGTTTCATGTGTCTCAGCATTGGAGATATATAGCAGATCCTTCGCACGTGGTGCAACCAGATGATGTAGAGGTTCAATAGAACTTAAAGACTCCAATCAAACCACTCAAGATTCTTGATCGTGGTTAGAAGAAGCTACAAAGCAAAGTCGTTCCCATGGTCAAAGTGCGATGGGAAGGAAGAACTCCAAAGGAGTGCACTTAGGAGCAGAAGGACGAGATTCTCTGGTAATACCCCGAGTTTAGGGACATGTATGTCTCTAATTTTGAGGACAAAATCATTACAATGTGGGATGAATGTAAGAACCTGCACCATTAAATTAGGAATTTAAATGATTAATTAAGAATTTAGGAAACAATTTCATAATTGACCTTGAAGAAATATGGTAAGGTTAGAATAATTATCATAAGGGTTTAATAACTTTGAAAGTCTCTTTTCTGACGAAAAGTGCAGATACCGGTTTTGCTTCACGGTATAAGAGTGTATCGATGAAGTATGTCGAAAGATTATAATAAATACATAAATATTCTTAGAATGATATTTAGGACTGGTATATCAAGTTTAGGGTCGAAATAATGAGAACTGATGTCAGAACTGATACCGGCTACGTAAAAACGCCTGTCGGCAAGGTGCTGCGAAAATTATAATAAAAATATGGCAAATCCTAGAAAAATGGCAAGGTTAAGAATCTGAAGTTTGAAGTTAAAATAATTAGCGGAGCTATTAGTACTAATACAGTGGGATTAAACTTAATGCACATATATATAGTGGAGGGCACATTAACCTAGGTCAAATTACACTACCTACGTGCCTCCATTTCTGGTGTTTGAGCTCACCAACTTGTCACCCTCTTTCCCTTCATGAAACTCCACCAAAATCCACCACTTCTCTTTGATTCTTCCACCTAAATGTTGTAGACACTTGGTTGTGGGCTCGGTGAGGGAGAAATGTGCCATATTCTGAGTTGTTGTGGCTGTGTATGGGGTAGAGAGGGGTTGCCTATGAGTTTGGGTGGTGTAGGAACCATTTCTTTGGTTGTTGAAGCTCCAAGTAGTGAGCTTTGTGAAGAAAGAACCATTCTTGATAGTCATTTTCGTGGTTCTTAAGTGGCAGACCTTTGGAGCTGAGTGGGAGCTCCAAGACCACCCCTTTACTTTGTTTTGAGCCATTGGTATGCACCACCACCTTTGTTCATGAGTTTTCTTTGTTAAGATCAAGTTTTTGGCATGTTAAATGAGGTGATCAAGCACTACAAATAAATGTGTTATTTGTGGAGGTTATTTTTTGGAGGTTAATAGAACCCCCAATAATTATGTGTATTGTGGCATTTTAAGACAACACCACAATATTTTTTCAAATTTTGTCAGTTTTTATAATTTTGTGGAGGGCTTTGACTCCCATAATATTAATAATTTTAAATCTTTTAAAAATTTTCTAAAAATGATCGTTATATTTTTTTAAATTTTTTTTGTCAGTTAACTCTTTCATTGTGTATTGCTTTTTTCGGCAGTATCTTTTAACGCCAATATTATAGGCTCTGCTTCTCTCTTAGGTTTGGAGATCACACTTTGTGGCGGTGCTTCTTGCTCCTAGTTGTTAAGTTAAGCATTGTAGAGAGTTGTGCAGTATTTGGATATTTTCATCTCTGTTTCTCTCTTAGTGGTTTTCATCTCTCTTAGGGTTTCTCACATCTTCTTCTTCTTCTTCTTCGTTTCTCTTCTTCCGTAAATCTCTCCATGAGTTCTCTGAAGAGTGAGCTATCTTTGTTTTCTTATTGTTCTCTTAATGTTTGGTAAGCACATTTTATTCTTCTTCTTTATTATTTAGTAATTTCCTAAGTTTATTCATTTATTTTTGCAGATTATCAGGAAGTTTTCAAGCAATGGAAGTTACTGTGACTTTCTCTTCTTCTTTTTATTTCTCGTATGTGTTTCTGTTTTGCAAATAAGGTGTTTGATGAATTAACTCAATGAGATTTAATGTGATTTTGTGATCGTGTGTGTTCCTGAAGGAGGTGAGTGGACCATGACTTATGTCTTGCACGATGCCACTTCCGTTTATAAAATAACCACTTGAGCTGTTTATAAAATCTGTGGGCGAAAGCCTTGTGTAATGGTGGACTGCACACAGTCAAGTTTAATTATAATGAATAGGACCCAATTCGTACTATTGAAATGTGATTGAATGTAAACAACTTAGAAAGTAGCTAGAAAATTGCATCTAAGCTTGACCACCGTGCAGTCTTTGCAAGAATCATTGTCTATACACACCCTTCACATATAGATCAAGAGATAGTTGAATAAGATCATGGATTCATTAATGATGTTTCATTTTTATATTAGTAGGAAACAAGAAGACAATGAGATTTTCACACAATGAAAATAAGTAAATAACAAAGATGGTATATATAGTACCTGGGTGGATGTATTCTTTCTATGAGCGATTCAATCTCTCTGTCGACTCACCCTCTCTTATTTGCTCTGCTTCTCTTTGGAGGAATTCTATTATAAAAGATTCTACTTCTCTTAAATACTCTTTTCTCACTATTCTTTCCCTCTATAGCATTTTTTACCATTTAATTTATGCAAAGTGCACTATCAAAGTAATGCTTTTAATAAACATAAAATTGACGAGGGAGGATATTCTTACTACCAAAATTTTCTACTACTAACTTACTACCAATCTAATCACCATTAAATCAAAGAGAGAGAATGCTAAAAAGTTTTTGAAAAAAGAGAAAATGTTGATCCAATGGTGATTAGATAGGTAGTGAGTTAGTAGTAGAAGATTTTGGTAGTAAGAATATCCCTCTTCAAAATTGACATCCATAACTTTTACTTGTTTAAGAAAGGGCAGCATCATTCCGATTAGAGCTCCATCATAATGAATATAGAATTGTTCACGAGGGAAGCCACTTTCCTCAAGTGTTTGTATTACGAGATCAATGTCATCAACAGCTCCTTCCATAGTTGTTCCTAATTTATGTAATAAAAAGAAAACAAAAACTCCTTTAATTTTAGGCAAGTGTCTATATATTTGATTTGTGAACGTGCTAGTGAGGGTGTGAGTGTAATTGTCAAAGATGTGGGGAAGACCTATGTTTAGATTGATGATGGCTGGTTTGTCCTTGTGAGTAAGAAGTAAAGTCTTTAGATCAACACAATCGATCTCACCCGAGATCAACGTGCCAACCTTCACACATTGCATTTTATACATTCTTGCTATTTTAAATATTGAATAATGGGAGTCCTCTGAGGTATGTAGAATCCCATCTGGAAATTTGTAATGTTATTCTCAGACTGCTTATTTCTTGGGCTAAACATTTGTAAACTCTTGATTGGTGCAAGAACGTGAGGTGAAAGCTAAGTCCCAACAAACAACTAATCAGTGGGGTATCTTAGTCTTTTTAAAAAGAAACAACATTGAATATATGCTTCTCTATCTCCTTCTGAATATTAATCTGATATTGATCTTGCTAATCAGGTTTCTGTCCTTTCATATTGGGCTTCTACATTTATCTGGGACTTTGTGAGCGTCTTTTTTCCAGCCTCTTTTGCCATAGTTCTCTTTTACATCTTTGGTATGTTTCCCCTTCGTTATTAATGATGATTAGTTTTTGTGCGCTTGCATTATTAATTTGCTACGAAAAAGAACATTGATCATGAACCCAAGTCTAATAGCTTATTTGCGGTGCTCTGACAAGGGCTTATTTACTAAGCTTTCAGTTGAAAAGAAATCTGAAATGTTATTGTTTTTCTAAAAATAACATTTACGAAGGGATACAATATATATAAAGAGATTAATGGGTCTAGAGGAATAAACCCAAATCTTAATAGAAATTCCAAATCATAATTAAGAGATTAATGGGTCTAGAGGAAAAACAAGTTGGGCTACAAGTCTGCTGATGTTGCTAGGTGTCCAACAGTAATATCTATGAGCTTGGGAAAACGAATTATTCCAAGAGGTTCCGTTGTTCTAGTTTTGTTGTCAAAGGGTCTGGTGAGCAAGCTGAGCGTGGGTGCAATATTTAAGTGTAATGAAAAGGTCTTCTTATACAAGTTTATCTTTTGTCATGAGAAGGAAGCTGATGAGCTGTTGAAGTTGTATCGAGCTAAATTGACTCTTACAGGGTGACTAGGAATGAAAATTGGTTCAAGGTAGTGAATGAAATGAAGTAATGATTACAGTGCCTACTCTCTGACCTTAAATTGTCTTTTGGTGCATTGTATTATTCATTACTTTTTTTATTCTTGTTTGCTCCAATTTAAAAGTCCAACAAATTAGTTTTGATTTTCTCTGTCTACAGTCTTATTTTAGTTATGTTTGCTGACTAAGTAGTGTTAAGGATATAATGAACATAAATTAGCAATATAATGAACACCATAGAAACAACAAAAGTAAGTATTAAGGACATAATTAACCCGATGTGAACATAGAATTCTCCTTGGACAAACCAAGATTTATACTTGATTTTTTTGCAAAAACTAATTTTCGAAAGGTAATAAACTAGTTATGGTGTAAGACATGTTAATGAAGTTGATGAATCCCTTAGATACAAGTTAATGGTGGAAAACTATATAGTATTTTAGTTAAACTCTTTCAGTGACTGCATATATTCATCTTTTTTTATATTTGATGTGTGTATCTATATCTATATCTATATTTTTTTACCATTATTTTGATTTGAAATTTTATTAATTGATTTTTGGGGTTTTCGTTTGTCCTTTAACATGACATGATAAAGTTTCCTACGGACACTATTTCATGGGACCCACAATTTATGAAAAAAAAAAAATAAGCACGCAAAACGAATCTCTACGACATGACATGGTAACTTTTCCTACAACATAACCCTTGATTTTTACTCTTTCATTGTGCAGGATTCATCAGATCTGTTTCAATTGCGGATGATAGTCATTCTCCATAAAACCAATTTTGTTGCTTCAACCATGCCATGGTTGATGAGACGCAGCCTACTGCAGGGGTGGTTTTTCCTTTGTTGGGGTTTGTTGTTTAGTTGGTGGCTGGGAACTAGTTACTTTGTACAGCTTTCTAAATATTCACTTGTGTGAGTTTATAGCTACCAAAATAGATGTTCGCTAAAAACAATATCATGACGAAGTTTTAAAGCTTAATATTTAAACGTTCAACTATAGCATCCGTAGGGCTTTGTAACCTTTTGAATGGGAACCTACAAGATTTAAAGTACAATTCTTTTCAAATAACAAATAAATTTATACTTGAAATGGATGTCTTTTATTATTTAAATAAAATCATTTTTCGTAAGCTCATTTTTTAATTTTTTTTTTTTAAATATAATAAACAAATTGTGGAGGTCTTTGCCCTCCAAAAAGAGATAAATGTTGTGCGGGTTTAAAAGTGACAGAAAGTCAAATATATTGTGAAGGTTAGTAAACCTCCATAAACATAACATTTGTGGGGGTCTAGAACCTCCAGAAAGTGCAACATTTGTGGAGGTCTAGAACCTCCAAAAAATATTTTAACAAATTGTGTCGTTGCACACATAGCCCCCACAAAATGTTTTGTGGCGCATGTAAAAGTGGGGGTTGACGCGGATGCCACTAATGTCTTTTGTGGGGGTCAAAGACCTCCACAATTTACAAATATGACCTCCACTAATCACCTATTTTTTTCGTAGTGAAGTAACTAGCTTGAACCGTGGTCTAAATGAGTATAAAAATGCATGTTTTAACGTGTAAGAGTATTAAAAGAAGAACCTTTAAGGGATACCTTCGCGAAATGCAGAAAATGCATTCTGTCATGAATATCCGGATATGATATCCGGATATGGGGTTTGTGATATCCGGATATGAATATCCGGATATGGCCCCGTGAAATATTCGGATATTCTTGGAATTTCGAGTTATGCACTGTTCTGTCGAAACAGAAGTGTGAATTGGGTTTCTAGAACCATGGTTGGTTAATATGAACCTCTTTAATAAGTTAATTACGCCAGAATCACTTAGATTAAGGGCTTATGGCTTTGGGAGAAGCGTAATGACATGAAACAAAAAGGGAAATGTTGTCGTAATGTCATGAACTTCTAGATTATAAATGTTGTCGTTATATCAATAGAATATGATACAATAATTGGACCTAATTATTTTATCCATAATCAGGAAAATCATGTAATTTATTAATCAATTAATTTCCCTAATTTTTCTTCACTAATATCTTTAATAAGGTGACACACTTTCACCAAAAAAGAAAAAGAAAAAAGTTGACACACAAGCTAAAATCATTTTTTGAATTCCTATTCATGGTGGCCACATCGTGCAACATGGCAATACCCTGTTGAGACATTTTGTTTTTTATTATTAAGTATCCTCCCATTATTTAAGTACAACACGAATCCTCATTCAAAAAACTAAGTTGTATGTTACAGCTATGGGCGTTTGGTAGACGGCAAATCATTTTTACACTGAAATCACGATTCTCGGAATTATGGTGGGAAAGTAAGTGTACCAGGAATATTATCAAAAAGTTGTTTGTAAGGTCAAAATATTCTTGGAAATGTAGGGTTGATTATGTCCCAAAAAATTTTGTCAAATATTCTCATAGCATGGAATTCTCAAAATGCCACCTATTTGGTGGTATTTTAAGATGAAAATTTTGTTCATAAATGTGAATCTCGAAAAAAAAAAATTAAAATTCTCCTAACAAACGTTGGTAAATCGAATTCCCAATGTCAGATTCCCAGGATTCTAACTTTTTTCCTTTTGTCAAACATCCCTTAATGTTTTTCAGGGGATTGGAACACCAACACATGCATCCCAAAAGATTGTGTGGCGCATATAACGTGAATCAAAATAAATTCGGTGGGGCCTTCAATAATATAAATATATGTTGAGAAATATACTTCAAAAAAAAAATTTATGTAGAAGCACATAACAACGTCAATATACGATGTCAGATCCTATCTATTTTTTAAAAAAAAAATCAATTGATCCTTTTTTTTATGTCTGCTGCACCAAAAAAAACTACAATGGGTGCAGAAAAAACACATCTATAAATGTTTAATTGATCGTCTATAGTCTTCATTTTTTCAGTTTCATTGACTCTTTTCTAGTCTAATTTTTGTGAAGGACATCATATCCACAACAATGATATTATTTTCTGATTTTTTTTAAGTTATAATGCGAGTATAATTATTGTTTCGAGATTTAATATTGATGTATTTAAATTACTATTTAGCAGTTGATCTGGATAAAATATAGGCCCAACTAGGGCCCATCAACACATGAAAGACCAAGCCAAGTAAAAGCCCTGAACGAAGCATAAGGAACGAGCTTTGACGCGATGCCCTCATCGTAGCACACAAGACGCGATGCCTTGATCACGGCATACAGTTCTCACATCACATATGAAGCCTTTTATGAGAAGTAAACTTAAGGCCCAAGGCAATTCCACCGCGTCTTAACTCCAGTAAACAATGGACAACACCAGCTTGCCGCCACTCTACTACTAGGGCACTAGGAAGAAAAGGCTACCTATGTCTCCAGACTGACCTGCAGCTCGAGGCTGGCCACTCAAAGGCCAAGCCGCCTTCACAAAGGCGGCATCACAACTACTATTTAAACACACAATATACCACCAAGGTACGATCGTCCTTTACTATCACCACATAATACACCTGCCTCTGATACTGACTTAAGCATCGGAGTGTCTTCGCAGGTACCCCCCCCCCCCAATTTGGTGCATCGTAAAGGACAAAGGGCTCAAGCCTTACTTTAAACATCAATATTTGGCCCAGGCCAGAAACCTCTGAAGGAGTCTCAACCGTGTGTGATTGGGCTTGATACATTTTGGACAGTTCATACCGTATTTGGTCTGATCATTGGCACCGTCTGTGGGGAACACCTGTTATTACCCACCCTTTTCTCTAAAAACATGGTTGACACTCGGAGCAAATCCCAAAATGGCTCCAAAGGCAAGCGGAAGGAGATCCCTGGTTCCCATGAGAAATCAGCCTCATCTGTGGCGCCAATTCCCATTCACCTGGATGACCCACCGACACCCCAACACCTGTTGGACCTCATCACACAACAAAACAAGAAAATCGCCCAGCAAAATCGAGATTTAGCTCGATTGAAAAAAGCTCAAAAGAACAAAGAGAAAAAACAAGAAAAGGGAAAAGAAAAGGAAAAGGATCTTGAG
The DNA here is from genome assembly GCA_032173675.1 of Gastrolobium villosum. Taxonomy (NCBI): domain Eukaryota; kingdom Viridiplantae; phylum Streptophyta; class Magnoliopsida; order Fabales; family Fabaceae; genus Gastrolobium; species Gastrolobium villosum. Next base: position 15,963 of record JAVKPL010012144.1, on the reverse strand, counting down.
AAGGAAAAAGCTCCAGAGAATTCGGGTGAAAGCGAACATGAACACTCAACTGGTAATCCAGGACCATCAGGTCACAAAAATGAGAAAGGGGAAGAGATAAAGTATACTCATGAGAACGGAAATTGTCATGGGAATTCAAGGACATTCTCTAGAATTGTTCATCCATTCGTCCCCTGCATAATGAACATCCCAATTCCTCGAGACGTCAAGATTACAACAGAAAAATATAATGGCAAGGGAGACCCCCAAGAACATCTGGAGCAATTCCAAACAAACATGATGGCACAAGATGTTGCAGACCCAATAGCATGTCGTTTGTTTCCTACCACTTTGAAGGAGACAGCCCTTAGGTGGTATTCTGCACTACTGCCTAATTCGGTACAGAGTTGGGAAGACTTGACCAACCAATTCCTTATACGGTTTGCAATAAGCAAAGCACAATACAAATCTACACACGCGCTAAAAACAGTACGTCAAGAATCCAATGAAACTTTGGGCGATTATCTTAATTGATTCTTTGATGAAGCGCTCTTAGTCAGAGACTTAGATCCACAAGTCTCACTACACATCATCACGGAAGGACTAGTTGAAGGTCCTTTCTCCACGTCGCTAGCCAAACAACGACCACGCACCATTGAGGAACTACGTGCGCGATCAGAAAAATTCATAGACTTGGAAGATTATATATACTAACACCTTTGAAAGAAATGTCCAGAAGAATTTTCAACGAAAATTCCGCGAAAAGAAAAAGTGGGGAAGATACGACAATTATACCCCCTGAATACATCCCAACGACGGATTTTGAAGGAACTCTTCCAAACGGGTATGTAAAAGCTAACAGACCCCCTCCTATGCCAAAAGGAGTGCAGCGCGACGAGACCAAATTTTGCGAATTTCACAACGACAAAGGTCATACAACAGATGAATTTATCGCGCTCAAAAATACCATTGAGGCACTTATTAGAGAAGGAAAACTTCAGGAATTCATTTCAAGTTGTAGGGAATATAAGGCGCAAAGAAGGCGTGATAGAATCCCAGGTTATGACCCTAGCCCTAATGAGAAAGGGGGCATTCCAGGAGAAACTATAGACCATCCCATAACAATGATCGACGAAATGAAAGGGCAACTGAAACTGATAGACATCAGGAAACTTCACCGCGTAGCAGACGACAAGCCGCGCAACAACAGCACGATGGCTTGCCCAATAACGCGGCAGGAGTTGTAGCCATTATAGCTAGTGGATCAGTGGGAGGAGGTGCGACCAAATCTCAACGAAAAAAGCATCTGAAGTCAGTCATGATGGTACGCACTCACGCACGTCCATCAACCTCTCGTGATCAAAGACAGGCCATAAGTTTTGACGATGATTACTATGGCGACATCATACCAGACCATGATGATCCACTAGTAATCTCAGCATGCATGGATAATCTCCAGGTAAAACGGATTATGATTGATAATGGCAGTTCAGCTGATATTATATTATGGGATGTTTTTTGTGCGATGCACATCCCAGAGGAACATCTCCTCCAAGGATGTTCGGACCTAATTGGCTTCGCCGAAGAATGGGTACAGCCTAAAGGCACCATTGAGATGTGGGTCACTTTTGGAAATATGCCTTTAGCTCGAACTATTAAAGTCAAATTTTATGTCATTGAGTATGCATCTTATAACATCATTCTAGGAAGACCCACCATTGCCGCATTAAAGGCAATCATTTCTATGCCTCACCTTCTAATGAAATTTCGCGATAAGTTTGGCATGGTGGTTGCTATCAGAGGCGACCAGAAAATAGCGCGCGACTGTTATAACACCAGTCTAAAAGCCGAAACTCCAGTACAACCTGATGACAAAGGCAGAGCATCAGCGAATATGACTGATCACGACATGCGCAACGATCCACGCGATACTCGTCCTCAACCAGATGGGGAGTTGGAAAACCTCCAAATTAGTCCCCACCCTGAGAACACCACCAAAATTGGACAAAACCTCCCAGAAGCTGAGAAAAACGCGTTGATATCAGTATTGCAAAATAACAAAGACCTTTTTGCTTGGACAGTCCCCGACATGCCAGGGAAAGACCTAGAAATAATATGTCATCATTTAACCCTGGATCCCAAAGCAAAACCTATCGCGCAGAAAAATCGCAAAATCTCTCCAGAGAAACAACAGGCGGTTGAATCTGAAATAGCAAAATTGCTTGAGGCAGGAATAATCAGAGAAATCTCATACTCCACTTGGCTTTCCAACGTCGTACTAGTCAAAAAACCCAACGAAAAGTGGCGCATGTATACTGATTACGCAGACCGCAACAAATATTATCCAAAAGACTTTTATCCACTTCCTACCATCGATAAACCGGTTGATAATTCTGCAGGATACCAGATCCTATCCTTCATGGATGCATATTCAGGATACAATCAGATCCCGATGTTCACACCAGATGAGGAAGCCACAGCCTTTATCATTGAAAAAGCTACCTATTGCTATAACATGATGTCGTTTGGCCTCAAGAATGTTGGGGCCACTTATCAACGGATGATAAACAAAGTTTTAAATCAGCAAATTGGACAGACGCTTGAAGTATACACCGATGATATGATAGTCGAAACGATAACTACTTCATAACATCCTCAAGATTTGGAACAGGTGTTTCAGCAACTGCGCAAATACAGGTTACGACTTAATCCTGCCAAATGCGAATTTGGCGTGCCTGCTGGAAAATTCTTAGGATTGATGCTCACACATCGTGAGATAGAAGCTAATCCTGATAAATGCGAAGCCATACTCAATATGACTAGCCTGCAAAACATAAAGGAACTACAGCAATTGACAGAAAGAATCACTGCTTTAACCAGATTCCTTCCTGCATCAACTCAAAAATCTCTGCCAATGTTTAAACTGTTACGCAAACAGTCAGATTTTAACTGGACTCCAGAGTGTGAGGCGGGATTCTTGGCCATCAAAGAACACCCGACCAACCCTCCAGTCTTGGTCAAAATCAGCGTTGCTCTCCTGCGCGAGGAGGCCTAGGAGCAACAGCCCATATACTTCGTCAGCAAAGCACTCCAAGGACCAAAGTTGCGCTTTCAACAGATTGAAAAAGTCACTTTCGCGCTCATTTTAACATCGCGATGCCTGCGCCATTATTTTCAGGGGCATACTATCAGAGTTAGAATAAACCAACCCCTTCGACAAGTGCTAAGACAACCTGATTTAGCTGGCCACATGATCTCATGGTCAATAGAGTTGTCAGAATATGACATCATCTATGAACCACGACAGGAAATTAAAGCCCAGGTATTAGCAGACTTCCTTGTTGAAATGACACACTTACATGAGGCTGAGGCGAATGAGGAATGGGTCATTTATGTTGACGGATCTTCCAATGTCAAAGGAAGCGGCACATGAGTCATCGTGCAAAGCCCTCAAGGTATTACAGTGGAGCATTCTATCCACTTTGGATTCAAAGCTTCAAACAATCAAGCCGAGTACGAAGTAGTTATCGCAGGACTCACCATGGCCAAAGACTTGGGGGCAACAAACATAACCCTCAAGAGCGATTCACAATTAGTAATTGCTCAAATCCAAGGAAGTTACCAGGCCAAAGAGGCTTTAATGATAAAATATCTTGACAAAGTAAGATTACTACTGACAGAATTCCAAAGCTTCAAAATGGAGCATATCCCCATAGAGCAAAATTCACGTGCTGACATTCTATCCAAGTTAGCCAGCACAAAAAGACCAGGGAACAACATAACGGTGATCCAACAAAGTGTCCCTAATCCTAGCATCATAATGGCTGTAACCAAACGAAAAACCAAGTCATCCCCAAGCACGCAATCCATGGTCGAAGATGACACCATGCCACTAGATAATGAAGAAACTTGGATGACGCCAATCTGGAATTACTTATCCAAAGGAGAAGCACCCCAAGAAATGCGCGGAGCCAAGAAGCTAGCGCGCAAGGCTTCTTTCTACACCATCATCAACAATCAGCTTTACAAAAAGGGATTTTCTTCCCTAATGCTTAAATGCCTAGATCCCCAGCAAGCTCAATACGTAATCTCTGAAGTAGATGAGGGGATTGGCGGACACCACATGGGAGGAAAATCCTTATCTCGAAAATTGCTCCGGGCAGGATATTTTTGGCCCACCATGGAAGAGGACTCTAAAAGACACATACGACATTGTGTCAAATGTGAAGAACACACCGATTTACACCACGCTCCTCCTGAGGAACTATCTTCAATGCTATCCCCATGGACATTCTACCAATGGGGCATGGATATATTGGGACCATTCCCAATTGCAGTTGAAGGGGTCAAATGGTTTCTAGTAGCAATTTACTACTTTTCCAAATGGATCGAGGCAGAAGCGTTAGCCATAATCTCAGCTAGCAAGGTTCACCGATTCTTCTACCGGCAAATCATAAGTCGGTTCGGTGTTCCACATACCATTATAACTGATAATGGTACATAGTTTATGGATAGAAAATTCAATCAAATTCTTCAAGATTTGCATGTCAAACACCGATACACATCGGTTGAACATCCACAAACAAATGGACTGACTGAAGCTGCAAATCGAGTCCTTAAATGCGGATTGGAAAGAAGACTTGAAGCAGCTAAAGGAGAATGGCCTGAGCAGTTAGACTTTGTACGATGGGGTTACAGGACAACCAAACATCCAACTACAGGTTAAACCCCATTTCGCATGCTCTACGGTAGTGAGGCCATGATCCCAGTAGAAATTGGAGAATAATCATGGAGGAAGATGTACACTAACGGAGACAGTAACTCACAGGCCTTGCTTCACAACTTAGACGCGATAGAGGAAATGCGTGAGATCGCGCACGTCAAAGAAATAGCACTTAAACAGAGAATAGCAGCGCGCTATAACTTAAGGGTTGTCAGACGAAGCTTCAACGTGGGCGACTTGGTCCTACGGAGAGCGGACATTGGCAATAAGAACACGCGACAAGGCAAACTTGCCGCAAATTGGGAAGGACCTTATCGCATCAACAGCAAAACAGATAAGGAGGCATAAGTCATTGAAACATTATCTGGCCTTACTATCCCACGCACATGGAATACGGACAAGCTTAAGAAATTTTATAGCTAAGTCTCTCACGAATCATAATACATTTATCTTTCCAATTAGCTATTTTAAATAAAAATGGCCAGTTTTCTTTCAATTTTGCATCAAGTTTAAAAGTACACAGGATTACAACGTTCCCGCAATACAGGATTCTCTCACGAATCCTTCAAGTAACAGGATTCTTCTCATGGATCCTAGCAAATACAGGATTCTCACAAGAATCCTTCAAGTAACAGGATTCCTCAAATGGATCCTAGCAAATACAGGATTCTCTCACGAATCCTTCAAGTAACAGGATTCCTCTCATGGATCCTAGCAAATACAGGATTCTCTCACGGATCCTTCAAGTAACAGGATTCCTCTCATGGATCCTAGCAAATACAGGATTCTCTCACGGATCCTTCAAGTAACAGGATTTCTCTCATGGATCCTAGCAATTACAGGATTCTCTAACGAATCCTTCAAGTAACAGGATTCCTCTCGTGGATCCTAGCAATTATAGTATTCTCTCACGAATCCTTCAAGTCACAAGATTCCTCTCATGGATCCTAGCAAATACAGGATTCTCTGACGAATCCTTCAAGTCATAAGATTCCTCTCATGGATCCTAGCAAATACAGGATTCTCTCACGAATCCTTCAAGTAACAGGATTCCACTCATGGATCCTAGCAAATAGTGGATTCTCTCACGAATCTTCCAGCAAAGATACTACCTCTCAAGAGTATCCTCAACAGATCAAAACTATCCAGTATATCGTGAGCCTTCCAGCTTTCTCACAGGTTCGGCGCGATATGGGGATCAAGCGCGAGACATCTGACTTACGTCTCAAGCGCGATACATCTGACCTACCTCATTCGATGAAAGGACCACGCCAATAATCAATGTATGCAAAATGTATGTGTTATATACTATGTTCCATTGCAGGATAAAATTACGAAGCTCTCAAAATACTCATACCAAGTACAGCTCATGGTTGCTGAAACTTGTACATCTGGACTCTCTCACGAATCCTTCAAGTAACAGGAGTCCTCCCATGGTTCCTGTTTTTGATATCAGCACCGATTCTTCGCACTCAGACGCGATGCTAAATAGATAACCTGCACTATGCACATTTGGTCAAAATTCCCTTCACAACGCCATACAAATACATATCAGGAATGATGACATACAGTTTATACGCAATATATATTAGAAGTCACTACAGGTCTGACCAATCAACACCAAATGAAGCTGAAGAACAGAAAGAAGAAGGACAAGAAAGGTAAATTCCATTCAAGAGGCATACAACTACCAAAATCAACTACGCGATCTTCATATAAGAAAACAGAACATACATCATGTTATGATCTTCAAATGCAAAGTTATTCTGGAGTTATAAGGGACACACTTCCCTTACTACATCATTATCTTGGAACATATAGGGATACTCCCCTTACAAAATTTATATATACAATTCATATCTAAAAGACTGAAAGCAAAGCAAATTTCAGACTGTCTGGATAGACATGTCCTGAGGAGTATCATCATCAACAGCGCAATCGTCATTTACAGCAGGAGGACCCTATGGAGCTGGCTCTTGGAAGGGGGTGCAATAGGTTCAGTATACATAGCACTTATCAGCTCCACTGGAACCTCCTGATTCTGATCGTTGAGTGTAATCAGCTGACGATCCTTGAAATAATAATAATAATGCACATTATCCAGCTTGGCAGAAGGGTTGAAGAAACGCACTTGTTCCATTATGTTCACATAGGTCGCCTCAGCTTCCTTTTCGAACAAGCTTTGATATCTTTTTACCTCACTAGACAAGAAGGTCTTCTCTTCGGCCCAGGTATCAACATTTCCCTCTAGTTCCAGGACACGCTTATTCAAGTCAATCTTTTCCGCCTCCAACCCCTTGTTGGAGGTTGTCAGCTTCTTCACAATGTTGTCCTTCTTCTCCATCGCCGCCTTCAGCTTGGCTATTTGATCCTTAACAGTTCTCAGCTTTGCATCCGAGTCAGCGCATTGTTGAGTACTTTCACCCTTTAGCTCTTCAATGCGCTCCTTCAGAAAATCCACCGAATCTGTCATATATCCAGAAAAAAGGCAGATGTTTTATAAATACAATTATGATATTATATTATATGAACAATGGTCAAATACCAAGTTACTCACCAGGCGCGGTCATAATAAATTGACCCGCTATGATCAAACTCTGGGCAAGCTGTCGCCACTGGTCCCGAGGCAGAGCTTCAAGACGAGAACCAAAGTCCCTGCCTTGTGCGCGTAGGTCCCTTTCGGACCTCCAGTCGAAGTCAGGCCATCCTGCATTGGCCCTCATAAAGATTTCATCATATGATCTCTTCTTTCCCCTCGCAGCATCTTCTCCCACTACTACGGTAGGGATAATTTCTCGAGGGGAAGAAGGAGAAGATAATGGCTCTGTCACAATATCTCTTCTTTCCCTGCCTTGCTCGCTTGATCCTGTCACTGTCGCAGTAGCGAAAACAGGAGGTTGGTGTGAGACGGCCGCAGTAGCAGCGACACGATTGGCCACGATCTGATCCAATTTACTCAAAGAAGCCATCATTGAACTATCTGCACCAAAAAATCAACAAAGGGTAATCATGTTAGAAGTATACGACCACTTGTTAATATCAAGCAATACATGATAATTCGGCAAATAGACAGGATCGCATTACCCAAAAAAGCTCGAATATCATCATCCGAATATTCATTCAAAATCGTGTACGTATTAAGCAAACTCGAGTCTGAAGCCTCCCGTGCAATGTTAGTAAGGGTCGTCACGGTCTTTTGCTCCAGCTTGCTGAGTTCATCAAAATTATAACTCCGAGTGGCACCTTCCTGGGCGTGCTCAGTCCAATATAGAGGAAAGATGGGGGTCCCGTCAACTCCCAAGAAAAAAAGGGGTGGTACCCTTAGCAGGATAAATTTTAAAACATTCAGTAGACCACTTGGTAATCTTCCTGCAATAAGACTCGCAGAACTTCACTTTGCCTCACAACAACATCCAGCTTCTGCGCGGTCCAATCACGCTAAACATATGCAGGCCTTATAGATCATCTCATAAACTCTGATAAATGATTTGATGGATTGAGAAAGCCGTAGGCCTTATAGATCATCTCATAAACTCTGATAAAACCCCAAGCATTGGGGGTTAGTTGTGAGGGAGCTACATTCAAATGGGCTAGTAATTCACATACAAATGAGGAAAATGGAAGACAAACTCCCAGGGATAGAAAGAAGAAGGAGTACATCATGATAAAGTGACGAGTTGACCCTTTCGCCCGCGCTGAACATACGCGCTCATTCTTTGGGACAACATCCACTTCCCATTGATCGTCATAAGCTTTATCATGGGTCAGGTGCATGGCGGCTGTTACCTCCGATAATTCTCCGGGAGAAGACATCACAGACTCGGTATCCAACACTGTATCTGTTAGCCAGCTTAAAGAATCTCCATCTCTTAGGTTCCGCCTAATGAGAGACTCGTCTTCAGGGTCAGAATATATGACTTTCTTTCTTGAAGGAGGATGCACCTTCTGTCTTTTCTTCTCGGTTGAACCGCGTTTCTCAGTAGCACTACGTTTCGCCATTAGTTCTTTAATTTGAGGGGACACAAATTCTGATTCAGAAGTAGGAGAATAACCAGTTGAAGAAGACAAGTCAGAAGAAACAGGTTTATAATTGTCAAAATTTCTTTTCTTAAAAGGATACCCAGCTGGGTAGATAACACTCAAAGGTAGCGGACTAGGGCTCTTCTGACCATCAGGCTCACGCGTGATGGAACACGAGGAATCGCGCGATGAAGTTAAAGAAGGAGATTGGGGGCTTTTTGAATCAATTGGTTTATAACTACTATTGGTACTTAACGAAGAGTCACTCGATATCACAATGGGCTTAGACATGTTCTGAGAAAACTTGGGAGGCACAGACGAACTATGTCCTGACAATGTCTTTCCGCGATTAGATTATCGCAAAGGTAACCCTAACTTAAGCGTACGACTTAAAGGGACATGCCTAGTATAAACTTTGGAACAAGGGGCTAGACATCCTACAGTAGGCCTTTTGTCTCTGATTCCCAATGACTTGGTGTTGCGCTCTCGGCAAGTGCACCGATCGTTCCAAGTAATAAAGTGATAAATAAGATCGTCTCCACAGGGATTGGAAAACAATTACTACTATAACCAGTCCTCTTAATTTAGATTAATCGATTTGTGTTTCCACACTATGGTAACTTAAAAAATGTAAAGACTTGTTTTTAGGTTTTCCTGAAAAAGACTTAAAATAAATGAAGAAATGTTTTTGTAGAAGAAGTGATGAAGAAGACTGTAGCCAGGATACATTCACCAATTGTTCCCAATTTTACTTTGGATTGATTCATAATACTTATCGAAATTAACAACTCAGACAAATTATCATCTTTTTAGAAATAATTAGTTAGATCCCAATCCCTTAGTGATCTAACCCTTTACTTCAGTTGGAACCCTAATCCCTTAGTAATCCCGCCTGAAAATAAGCATTATGTAGATAAATCCCACGACTGCAATCCATACAAGTCTATCCCTAGAACATGCATGGAGAGTCATCTTTATCCCCTTTCAGGATCAGTATTCCAATATTCCTATTGCGAACCCTAATCCCCAGAATATCATTCCCTATTAGGTTGATCAGATCTAACAGAAATAATATCAATACGTGCAAGATAAAGATGAAATATATTAAAATCAATACATATAATGATTCAATCCTTGTAACAATTGTTCACAAAGGGATCATGCCCCTGACTACAGAAATAGATCTAGCCAATCAACATCATGATCGCTGATCTAATTTCAACATGAACTGAATTTAAAAATAGAAGAAGAAGAATACAAGAACGGAACGACGAACGCGAAGAACGCCCTCCTCCTTCAGCCGGATCTGCTCCTTCTAGGTCTTGTGGTGTATTCTGATGTCTTTCTTCAAAGGTTGAGTCTCTTTTTATAAGAGACTTTGACCTAAATTGTGAAATTTGAATTCCCATCCTTTCGCGCCTCCCACGCTGACAGCGCCACTCCCGCGCTGTCAGCGTGGGAGTTTCTGCCAAATTTCCTCCTCCCACGCTCAGAGCGCCATTCCCGCGCTGTGAGCGTGGGAACCTAGGTCTCTTTTGCAATGTTTTTGCCTTCTTTTATGCATTTTCCTTGCTATTCAGACTTTGGATGTTTTTAACCTTTTTCTCTGCCTTTCTTGCATTGATTGAGTCACTTTCTTCTTCTTTTTGTCTTGTAATTTCCTATATGCTGATCGCATATCAAATAATTCCCAGATTTGAACTTTGCTGTCCCTAGCAATGTACAAGACTAAATCCAGGAAACAGATTAATCCAACATAACATTGTACAGCCAACAGATTATCACACTAAGCATGCTTGAATCAATGCAAAGAATTTTTAACAATGCCTTTTATGAAAAGATCAGAATCTAGTTTGCACACCCCTCACCCAGATAATCAATTAATGCTCAATACTCAAGTGTTTGGGGAAATGACAATCACTCAATCTATCACAGCAACAACATTACCATAAGCTTGCTCATATTCTCAAGTTCCTAAAGATGAGGAACATTAACACATGCACAATTGATCAAAAGGACTTCATAGGTTGTAACTTGGCCGGGCTAAAGGGTAGGATTTTATGGGTAGTAGCTCAAGCAACAATGAGATTGAAAAATTGATATTATTTCATTTTTAACACCTTCAATTCATTTGTTTTGCTCCACTAATATTCCCACGGAATTTCGGGAATTAATTCCTTCAGCCACATTTTCTTTATATTCACCCTTTTCCTTTTGCTTTTTCCTTTTTCTCCTTTTATTTTAAGGGCACAATTCAGTCGCCTTTCTTTACATTGACCTCTGTGGAGCTTACCTCAATTTCTTTGTTCCATTTCAAAAACATCAGTGATTCAATCTCAATTAAGGTAAGACAATAGGAATATGGCTAAGCAATCAACAGGAATTATGAACAAAAAGGCTCAGGCTCAAAGGGGTTAGCAATGGAAAAATTTATTTATGTAGGTTATTTGGCCATGGTTAACAGAATAAAATTTTCCTTAATCATTTCAATCATAGCATGCATCTCAGAGAAACAGAGCAAGTTCTAGAATGTTATCAAAGTGAAGTCTCTCAGAATAAGTGTTTGGGCACAAAAACTCACTAGCTATGATGTCAAACTAGATTTCCAAAATAATCATTTAGGCATTTATTAATCATTCAAGCCTAAAAATTCAGACATACTAGTTGAAAGAAATTGCCTATACAATATCATGCTAGAAGTTTATTTAATCAAGCATATTTGAACCTGAGAATTTTTTTTTCTTTCTTTTTTTCAATACAAGACGTCCTTTTCATGATGTATGGTGTAGTTCCACAATATTCATCAACCTCGCAATCTTGCATTCAGCATCTATGCGATAATTCCCAGATTTAGAATGTTGCTGTCCTCAGCAACAAACTAATCTAGATTATAGCTTAGTCTGCCAGATGGAGTACACACATACTTGTTAATATCCAAAGCAAAATAATCATGAAAATGTAAACCAAATTAAAATTGCAGCAACATTAACTTTGTTCCACCCTGTTTGCAAAATGTAAAACTGAATTGTTTCAAGAAATTAAAAAGATGCAGTAAATGACAATGAAAGAGTAAACTCAGATGTCATCCATAAATTCATCAGCCTCAAAATCACCGAGGGTATCATCATCTGCAGTAGTGGAAGGCATAGATGGACCCGCCTGTGTACTAGGTGGAACTTGACCCATTAATCCAGCTGTGTCAATTCCCCTATCCAAGCACAGTCTCTCCAACATGCTCATCATGTAGTTGTTCTGGACTAGCAACTGCTGAAGCAACTGAGAGTCAGTAGATGTAGATGGTGCTGAGACTGGGGCAGGTGGTGGAACAGCACCGCCAGATGCTTTCCAGATAGCTTGCCTTCTGGACTCCTTCTGCATTTCATTATACTGGTTTTGTGTTAGATCTGCTTTTGTCTTTACATCTCTGGGCTCATCATCTGGTATTTCTACCCCTGCTTGTATGCAAAGCTGCTCAATGAGTGAGCAGTGAGCCAGACTAAAATCTAACCTCCCATGAGTAATGACATGGACTATTCTATCAGACAGAATAGCCCCAATATGCAGATTGTAATCTCCTAGCAGAGTATATAGCAACACCGCCCTTTCCACATTGACATCACTTAAATTTGTAGAAGCTATGATGGTGGAATTGATGAAGGAGTGCCAGAAAATTGCTTCTTCATTGAGGTCCAGCCTATCCAATTTTTCTGGCACTTCTGGCTGTCCTTGTTTGGGTTTCCAGGCGGAATATGGCTGAGTGATGCCTTCCCGAATGGTTGTAGCCAAATTTGGCATTTCTTTCCTATACAATCCTTCAACAGGCTGCATCCTGTTGAATGTGTTTGTAAAGAAACAAGATTGGGTCGCTTCCCAAGAGGTGTTCAGCAACCTCTCTATCTGGAAGGCTGTAAAAGATACTTCTTTCCCCCTTACCCAACTTTTTCTTGTTCTGTCCACTGTTTCCTTGTCAGCATTGGCGCAAAATTCGCGCAATATGGTACTGCAGCTTGCCCTTGGAAGTTGTACCAACTTGTTCCATTTCCGCCTCTGAATCGTAATGCTCACCGGACAGTCATCCGCCAGGAAACTGCTTATCCTTTGTTCCTGTATTATCTTCTTCCTTAAAAACCAGTTGTGGTACCGGTCTTGGGCCTCCGGATTCAGAAACCGGTTACCATCAAAATCTACCAGAGCAGGGGCTCTTTGTCTTTTGGTGCCAGCTGCACCTGTGGGCTTTTTGGCGACCTTCTTTTCCTGCATTCAGAAAAGTTCCAACACAGATAGCATACAAATATGGACAGCATTAAAATCCACAATAGGAGACAACCAATGACAATTCCCAGATTTATTTCATGCATATTATAGGTCAACATTGTACTCAGCCCAATCATCTCATAATATTACATACCAGTAATAATGAGGCAGACCCAAATAGTATCGGACATCAGAATTAAATTCCTGACACCAATATTACAGCAAAGACATGGTATGTGTACAAAAATAGAATCACAACAGTGGCATGTGTACATTTTTTTACCACACATTCATACTTTAGGTAATTGAATTTTCCTATGAAGTGAATCATCAAATACCTAGCATGCATTTCTATTTTTGTATAGGCAAAATATTTCAACCACCATCCAACATCTCATTGTCCATGTGCATTTGGAAAAAAAATTTAACTCAAGCATTTCATCGAATACTTAGCATGCAACATCCAAAACCCACCATCATCATTCAATCAACCAATGGTAATTCAAATGTAAAAACAAATGGTTGAAAACTTACCTTTCCTCCTGCCATTTGAAGAAGTAAAAAAAAAATTCTACAACCCTTTATGTGCAGTGATGAAACCCCAAGTTTTTAGAACCCTAACCCTAACCCTTCAATGGTTGAGGGAGATGGTGGTGATGAACGGAGGGACAAAATATGGTGGTATTGGTGGTGAGGGAAGTGTGTGTGTGTGTGAGAAGGAAAGAAAATGGGGAGAGGAAGATGGGGGTGATGAGGGAAGTGTGTGTGTCTGTGAGAAGGAAAGAAAATGGGGAGAGGAGAAGTGGGGTGGCGGCGTGGGGTGAAGGTGGGAAATGGGGGAAAATAGGGTTTCCCCCTTTTTAAAAAAACTGGACGCGACTCCCGCGCTCACAGCGCCATTCCCGCACTGTGAGCGTGGTTCTTACTGGCTTTTTTTCACCTACCGCGCTGATGGCGCGGATCTCGCGCTCTCAGCGCGGGACTCACTGTCGTTTTCTGCTGGTCCACGCTGCTAGCGTGGGAACCACGCTATCAGCGTGGTCTTAACCCTTTTTTTTTTTTTTTTTTAAGATATTAAATCAAAGATGTTATCCACTGGGTTGCCTCCAGCAAGCGCTTGTGTAACGTCACGAGCCTGACTAGAACCATGTTTAGTCGGGTGAAGTTAAAGAGACAGAAATTGTCTCTCTATTCACAGGTTCTCCATAGTAAAACTTGAGCCGATTTCCATTTACCTTAAAGGATCTCTCATCATCCAGGGGAGAGATTTCAATGGTACCATATGGAAATATATTTTTCACTATAAAGGGACCAGACCAATGAGATTTAAGTTTTCCTGGAAACAACTTCAATCGAGAGTTGTACAATAATACCTGTTGACCAGGTGCAAACTCTTTGTGCTTTATCCTGCTATCATGCCACAGCTTTGTCTTTTCTTTATAAATTTGTGCACTTTCATAAGCAGTTCTTCTGAACTCATCTAGCTCATTTAGCTGCAATATTCTCTTCTTTTGGGCTCCGGATGGTTCAAAATTTAAAAACCTTGTAGCCCACAAAGCTTTGTGTTCTAACTCCACTGGTAAATGACAAGGTTTGCCATACACCAATTGATAAGGTGACATGCCGATTGGAGTTTTGAATGCAGTTCTGTATGCCCAAAGTGCATCATCAAGCTTTTTGGCCCAATCTTTCCTAGAAATCCCTACTGTCTTTTCTAGGATTCTCTTTATCTCCCTATTGGAGACTTCCACTAGGCAACCAAATGTGCAGATATTAGTGAGGATGGGGGCTTTCTGATAGAGAACATCATATGGGCATTTGTCTTGCAATAATGGAGTAGGTAGTCTGTTAATCAAGTAGACTGACTGTAAAACAACATAGGACCAGAAGGACTTTGGTAAATTGGCCTGAAAGTCTAAGGCTTTAATAACATCCAATATATGCTGATGTGTTCTCTCCACTAATCCATTTTATTAAGGAGTTTCTACGCAGCTCATCTGATGATGTATCTTGTTTTGCGCATAAAATTTAGTCATCATATATTACCCTCCATTATCAGTTCGTATCCTCTCTTTCTCACTCATCTAGCCACCAAAACATAGTGTCATACATGAAAGTTTAGGTATAGATCATGGTGAATCCATCTCACTACTCTGTTTAGGCTAAAAAGGCTTGTGTGAAGAGCTCTTTTCCTCTCAAAATTCATTCACTATTCATCCTTGTGAGAGAAGTGGATTTTTGGGTGGAACCAAGCTTGGGTTTAGGCATTAGACAAAGAGAAAAGTTATATTTCCTTTGTAATGGGCTCTCTACTTTAAATTGGAAAAAATAGGCTTTTACGTGCTAAGAGGAGTAATGAGTGTTCTAAAGACCTTTTGGGACTATCCTAATACTAAGTGAATATGTTGAATTTTTGGGAATTTGTTGAATAAAGAACCACTCACTCATGGCCTAATATGATTAAGTAAAAAGAAATCTGGTTATGACTTGTGTATTGGCATATAATTGGCAAAAATGTTAAGAAATGAAAGTAAGCGATAAAATGTATGCCATAGGTAAAATGATGGCATGGTATCACTTTATTGATTTTTATTTTGGATTCCTTCTCTAGGCGTGTCTAGGGACTGCGAGGGTCTGGATCCTGTGGGAGCTATATAAATAACTTGTGCTACAAGTAAGCGAATCAGAAAAGATTCAAGAGATATGCTCTATATTTAAGGAGTCTTTTCCTACTTGAGTGCTCCACCATGGTTAGTGAACTATGGTTGGATTGTATGATTGTATTTGATGCTTTGTATAGATGCATTCTTATAGAGCAATTTGATAACATGATATGATTTGTTCTGATGTGATTTATGTATTGATCTTTGGCCATTGATTTGTTGGTGCAGTGATGTGCATTTGGGGTCATCCCTAGGGACTGACTGTGTATACCTTTGATATGTTCTGGGTACGCTTAGGGTCCTCCCTTAGGAATGACTGTGTAC
>JAVKPL010012143.1:0-57493 GCA_032173675.1 Gastrolobium villosum | reverse complement strand
AAAAAGATCAACGGTATATGAGATAGGATATTTTGACACCGGTGTCAAATTTCAAATTTGACATCTCATCTGAGAGCCGTTAGATCAAAAAAAATCATCGGCTCTGATTTGTAAGCATGTGACACCGTTGATCTTTTTTTATCTAACGGCTCTCAGATGATGTGTCAAATTTAAAATTTGACGCAGGTGTCAAAAAGATGATATATATATATATATATATATATATATATATATATATATATATATATATATATATAGGGTTTTATGTTTATTATGTTATAGAAAAAATGTTTGTGTAATGTTATAGAGATTCGTTTTGCGTGCCATATTTTTTTCTTTTTTTTTTGTTTTAAAATGTGTGGGCCCCACAAAATGTTGTGTGTGTAGAAAAATTTGTTGTGTTATGTTAAAGGAGGAAATGAAAACCATATATATTAATATTTAATTTTATTGTTTACACACATTTAGTACAGTCCATATGAGCTCCACAGAGAGCACGATATATATATTCTGGCTTTGGCATTTCAGTCAATTGAAAAATAGTCGAGAAACTGCCTCGTTACAGGGATGAGATCAGCAGCATGGCGTCATTCTTAAAGTGTAATCCACATTCTACCAAAAAAGTGTAATCCACGCGTTTGGACGTGAAGCATACTTTATGTTATATAACCAAGAGTCCGCAGATTCATTTCATTCATCTCCCAAGTTCAATTCATCTTCCAAGTTCAAATTTCAAAGCAGTTTCAGAAGTCTTTTGATAAAGTGAGTTGGTTAATGTTATTATTAGAATTAACATCAATATAGTATATATAACTCATTTGCAGCTGAAATTGTCTTCATTTCCGAAGTTTGCTGTTTCCCTCCATCCATTTATCTATTAATAATTAAAGAAGGCAAGGAAAATGGGAGAAGTGGCGAAAGTTCAATATTTCCGATCAGAAATAGCTCTGTTACAGTATTCGGATGCCACCTTCAAACCCCCACATTCTCCTCTGGTAATACACATTGATTCTCCCACTCCCAAAGGACAACCTTGTGACTTTGAATCTGATCCCTCACCCATTGGACACAACCAGCAGCAGAATCAACATCCAAAAGATGCGTGGCTTCCTATCACTGAATCCAGAAATGGGAATGCTTACTATGCAGCCTTCCATATTCTTAATTCCAACATTGGCTTTCAAGCTCTGATGCTTCCCGTTGCCTTTGCCACTCTTGGTTGGTACGTACCTACCTAGCTTGCTTAATATATTTTTCTCTAGTTAATACGGTGTTCATCAATCATCCAAACCAATTCAAACCGCGATTACCGAGCAGAAAAATTGAAAACCCAAAACCGAAAAATAAATCGCAAATTTTAATTAGATTGAATCGGTTAGTCACCTCTCATCAACCAAATTTTATTTATGTAGAGTTTCATATCTCATTGTCCAAAAAAAATTATATTATCATTTAGTTATGTTTTTATATTTCAATTTTTTTTTTACAAAGCCAATATATACAAAAGATATTATTTATACAATAACCATAAAATAAATTTTAGGATTTTCAAATAACCGAAAATCTATCCAATCCAAACCGAAAAAAATTTGATTGGATCGGATCGCATTTGAAAAAAAATTTCAAACCGAATAAATGATTATATAATCAAACTGAAGAGATTGAATGAGATGATTTTTCTTCCAAAAAACGATCTCATCCGGACTGCGAAGACCCCCGCTAAGAATGAAGTCACAGCACCAGTAAAATTAAAAATATATTATACATTTAATTACATTTAGTACGTCTACTTTATTTTTATTGTGATGTGAGTCTTTCTTTATATTTAATTTTAATTTCTAAATTTAATAAGAAAGTGTGTAATACAATAATATTAAACTCTACTCATGATCTGCATGTGCGTAGAAAACAAAACAGAGCAACTTTAATTATGTTATTTTGTTGAAAATTCAAACCGAACTGGGTCCAATTACTGGTTTTAACAAAAAAATTGGACTCTAATGTTCAACATGTATTCAGTAAACTAGAGGTCTAGTCTATAAAATTAACATATAAGGAAAGCAACCCACATGCACACAGAGTCAAGTCCTTCTAGAAAAGCTTCAACTAATCTTACCTATGAGATAAAAAATGAGGATGACTGACAAAGACATATAAACAAAACCAAGTCGAATCAGCCAACTGCAGTCTATGCAAAATCTGTCATGCATACTCATTAGTTTATGGTGACATAAATAATTATGTTTTTTATTATGTACATTATGTTGACATAATATTTATATATGCTGAATAATAATATTTAATGAGTTGCAGGGCATGGGGTATTGTATGTTTATCGGTAGCATTTGTCTGGCAGCTCTACACCATATTCCTACTTGTTCGACTTCATGAATCTGTCCCTGGAATTCGTTACAGCAGATACCTCTTCCTTGCCATGACTGCCTTCGGTAAGCACAAACTCCTTCTTTATAATTAGGGACACGTTCCATTTACAAGTTTTTTAGAATTTTTTTATAAATTACACTATATTCTCCCGGGAGAACATACTATACGTAAAAATTTGTATTCTCCCGAGAGAATATAATGTAGTTTGTAAACAAATTTTTTTATAAATATAACCCGTCCCTTATAATTATATTGTACCCTAGTAGGCAAGTTTTTCATTGGAAAACATAAGAAATATTAATTGTAAATCAAAGACAATAGAATTTTCATTCCTAAATCCTAATACACTATTATGTTAAGGAGAAGGTTATATTTACAAATTTTTTATTTACAAACTATATTAAGTATGACCGATCATACTTTAATCAAAAGGATATGACCGATGACTTTATAACAAAAGTTTGTAAACATATAGGTCAAAATAGTGAGGCTTAGAGTTACAATTGTTGTGCATGTTAATAGGTAAAGGGATAGGAAAGGTAGCAGCGCTGTTCCCTGTTATGTACCTTTCAGGAGGTACCTGCGTCATACTTATCATCACCGGTGGTGGGACCATGAAGCTACTTTTTAAGACAATTTGCGACAACGATAATGGGCACACGTGTAATGCACATTCACTGAGTGGTGTTGAGTGGTTCTTGGTGTTTACGATTGTGGCCATTCTCATTGCTCAATTGCCCAACCTTAACTCATTGGCTGGTGTCTCTCTCGTCGGTGCCATCACCTCCATCTGTTATTGCACCCTCTTTTGGGCTCTCTCTGTCAAGAAGGGTAGGCGTAATGGTGTATCCTACACTACATCCCTACACGAAGACTCCACCGTGGCTAAGTTCACTGACATTCTGAATGCCATTGGAATCATTGTGCTAGCATTCAGAGGTCACAATGTTTTGCTCGAGATACAGGCAAGTGTTTGATATTGAATAAGGGGGAAACTTATATTTAGAAACATTTTGTTTATAAATTATATTAGTAATGGACTTGTGCCATATTCCACGCTTCAAGTCCATATGTTAGAGAATATAATATAAATCATTAAAAAGGCTCTTATCTACTACTTAAGGTTTTAGGTGAAATGATTCTTTAACTTGGTATCAGAGCTTCAGGGACCATGAGGTCCCGAGTTCGATCCTCACCGCCCCCACTTTCAGGTGGAATTAAAGAAAAAACACGAGGCAGACTAAAAAATTGGGCTCGTGCAGCACAAGGGAGACCAATAATAGGCTTGTGTCATATTCCACGCTTCAAGCCCAAAAGGCTCTTGCGTGAGGGGGTGTGTTAGAGAATATAATATAAATCATTAAAAAGGTCCAGAAAAATGGACTTGTGCCATATTCCACGCGAGTTCAATCCTCATCGCCCCCCATTTTCAGGTAGAATTAAGAAAAACATGAGGGAGACCAAAAAAATGGGCTTGTGCCATATTCCACGCTTTAAGCCCAAAGGGTTCTTGCGCGAGGGGGTGTGTTAGAGAATAAAATATAAAGTATTAAAAAGGCCATCACTTACTACTTAAGGTTTTGGGTGAATTGGTTCTTTGACAAATACTATATTCAAGAGTGTATTACTACAAGTAGGTTGAGCCTGATGAATCATCCATATCTTTTAAGCCTAATGAGCTTTATTGTGAGGGAGTGTGTTAGAGACATATAAAATCATTAATATAGTATCATCCAACAATATTTTAATTGGTTTTGTGTTGAATTGGTTCTTTATTCTATAAATATTTTAATCAGGTGTACTTAGGTACATGGCATAACCTCAGCTAAAGGACTCTCTTTTGGATATTGGTTTTGCAGGGGACCCTGCCTTCAAATTTCAAAGAAATATCCGAAAAACCAATGCGCAGAGGAGTGAACGTTTCATATGTACTCATTGCCATGTGCGTGTTTCCCCTTGCAATTGCCGGATTTTGGGCTTATGGAAACCAGGCAAGCACTCCTAGCAGAAATATTTTTCAAACAATATTCTAAAAATTTATTATTATCCTTTAACTGATCAATTAATTTGTATGCATTGTTCCAGATACCTTCAAAAGGATTGTTAACTGCGTTCCCACAATTCCACAGGAAAGAAGTAACAAAATTCTCAATGGGTGCAATGTATCTTATGATAACACTACATTGTTTGAGTAGCTTCCAAATATATGCCATGCCTGTTTTTGATAACATGGAGCTAAGATACACGAGTATAAAGAATCAGAAATGTCCACTATGGGTAAGAACATGCTTTCGCCTATTCTTTGGTGGGTTCACATTCTTTATAGCGGTCACGTTCCCATTCCTGCCAAGCCTAGCAGCCCTTCTTGGAGGCATGACCCTGGTCCCAGTCACATACGCATACCCCTGTTTCATGTGGTTAGCCATCAAGAAACCTCGTACAAGGGGTGTGGTTTGGTGTTTCAACGTTGTACTCGGTTGCTTAGGAATGCTTCTCAGCGCTCTTTTGGTAGTTGCGGCTATACGGACTCTAGCTGTTAATGGCCTAAATGCTAACTTCTTCAGACCATGATAATATCATCAAGAAGTATCTAGTAAAAACTAGTTACTAATTAGCAATGATTTATTTCATTTATCTGCATATAGAATTGATTTTATTTATTACAAGAAAATTCAAGTTTAGTGAATGCAAAACGTGGCCAAACACACATGTAAAACTAAATCAAATTTTGTGACGAGTAAGTTTGATATGATCAAAATCTAAACCAAATAAGTACTGTATCAGCCGAAAGACGAAACTCCTCATTAACAATTTAATTTTTCTTTGTGAAAAATGTTTATCATTTTAAATGATGTAAAGTTATGTCATTTTAAGTGAGAGAAAGATATAGATAAAAGAGGATAGAGAATGAACAAAAAAAATATAAAGGTGTGAGTCCCACCTATTTGTGAGAGTGAAAGGATATAAGTTGTGTCGTTTAAAAGAACAAACACTCTTCCCTTTTTATATGGTAAACGACGACAGTTCTTGTTCAATAAATTAATTATATATTTTGAAATGATTGGTAAATATAGGTACACAAAATGAATAAATCTTATCGATTGAAGTTAATTTTTTTCAAACAATCTACTTAAAGAAAGTTTTATTGCGTTTTTTTTTTTGTTCTAGATTTTTGTTTGTTTGTGGTATTTAACCTTAATCACCCCTTTGAGAGAGGTCGGTTTATGCTATTCTTACAAGTTTCAATTCTTTGAGTTGGATACTAAACTAATGAGTTAGCACTTTCTCCCATCACCTGTGTCACTAACTTAGCTACTTTAACGGGACACAACCCTTTTTTTGGGAGTACAAAAACATTATTTTCAAAGATATTCCACTGCTCAAATCTATCTGCTTTAAGGAGTTTTGGCACGTACCCTCTCTAGCGGGACAAAGATGACTCCTTTATCACCTAACGGTATCTCCTGCATTGAACAGACTACAAGAAGAGAAAAACAAAACTCGGAATGCAGTTTTTGTTCATAACATTCTGTTACTGTCATGTGCAATAATAAATACCACATTTAATTAAGGGGAAGGTTATAGTTATTACATCTTTTTCTTACTACTTCTTATTATTAAATCTTAACCGTTGATTTCCGTCAATCTAACGATTAAGATTTATTGGATCATATTTATTATTAATTATTAGTTTCAATAAATCTTAACCGTTAGATTGGCGGAAATCAACGATTAAAATTTAATAGTAAGAAGTAATAAGAACATGAAGTAGTAAGTATAACCTCTCTATATGTTTTATGAGGAGAGATATTCTTACTACCAAATTTTTTTACTACCAACTCACTACCTATCTAATCACCATTGGATCAACATTTTCTTTTTTTTTTTTAACTTTTTTTGCATTCTCTCTATTTGATTCAATGGTGTTTAAACAGGTAGTAAGTTAGTAGTAGAAAAATTTGGTAGTAAGAATGTCCTTCCCTCATAAAACATATAGAGAGGTTATACTTACTACTTCATGTTCTTATTACTTCTTACTATTAAATCTTAACCGTTGATTTCCGCCAATCTAACGGTTAAGATTTATTGAAACTAATAATTAATTAATAAATATGATCCAATAAATCTTAATCGTTAGATTGACGGAAATCAACGGTTAAGATTTAATAATAAGAAGTAGTAAGAAAAAGATGTAATAACTATAATCTTATTTAATTGTGCATTTATTTGATTTATTCTTAAATAAAAACCTTTGCAGATTACCAAAAAAAGAAAACGTTTGCAATAAAGTCGCAAATTGTTCACACACAAAAAAAAAAAAACGCAAATTATATTGTCCTTTATTTTGCCAGCTACTTTTTCTAAAAAAATCTTCAAAACTCTCGCTCTCTTCTTTTCCTAAGCATTTATATTTTTTTTATTTTTCTCACGAGCTACATTTATTATTTCTTTCACAAAGTTTTATAAAAAGAAAATAAACTTACAAAAAAGGCATTTTATATAATCCAGGAAAACAACAAAATAAAAAAATAAAACGTCCCAAAACTACTTGTTTCTCCTAAAGTACTTTTTTCATTATTAATTTTATAAAGTGGGCTGCATTGTAACTGAAAGTTGGATAACATGGCAATTATGATATTTATGGCCGCGTTGACCCATGAAATAATAATTAAGTCTGCAGTAGGTCCATTATTTATTAATTTTTTTATTTTTTGGTAAATCAGTAGGTCCATTATTTAATTGCACACTGCACAACACAACTGTTGGTCGTCGATGGCCCAAATTTTTGTTCAAATATCATTAATTGCTAGGTCCATCATTTAATTGCAGAATGTGCAATGGACATTATTTTCAAACATTCGCCGCTGCTCTAATTCTCTGTTTTTTTATTATTATTTACGATAAATTCATCATCTTTTAATTGTTAATCTTATTTATAAATATTTTTGCAAAATTTTATAAAAAAAATGTAAATTTTTTGAAATTATGAATAAATTACCTGTACCAGGACAATGATGGCAACTTCTGCATCTAACAGATTACAGTATTACACGGCAAAGAAATTACAGAACACGAAATGCAGTGTGTAGCAATAACATTACGAGTCTAATAAATGCAATTCATTCTAAAGTCATTTACAGCGACAAATACACCCCTTTAATGAGAGAAAAAAAATATTTATTTTATGATTGTAACTTATTTTGAAGGGCCGACTTGGCTCAGTGGTAAGCATGCTTACCGTGATGTCCAAGGTCCCGGTTTCGACTTAGCCTCTCCGCAAAAGCGAGGTAAAACTTGACTCGTATGTCCTTCCCCAAACACTCACGAGTGGGTATTAAATTGGGTCGGCCCTATGATTGTAACTTATTTTCAAAAACCAACCATTCATCACCCATGGTCCCATTATTCATGATGGAACGATTAGTTTTAAACAGAATTATACCGCATATTAAGCTGTAATATACATATAGCTTGATGAGATTAGCAATTCCAATTCTACCACAGTTCTGGACTCTGGTCAATATTTTGTTTGAATAAATTCAAAGATATTTTGATTACCAAAAAAAAAAAAAAAAATTCAAAGATATTCTACGGCCGTAACCGAAGATTAATCCTCATCGAGCATCGTCAAACCCTTTCGGAGACGGCTCTCCCAAATCTTTTTTTTACATTCCCAAGCTCGAACTCGAGACTTCTGGTTAAGGGGTCAGGCTCCTTATCATCACCTGTGCCAAAGGAGTTTGGTAACTCTGGTCAACATTGTTAACACGGGTTAAGCCTCTAGAGCGGGGTAGGATCAGGAAGAATGAAAGGGGTATCTAAAGGAACACAATTTACATTAAAATTGACACTCAGATATTTGCGGAGACACGGCATCCATATCACATGTGAGGTTCTAGTACTAAACAGAATCAAAAAGGCTGACCCAGTTCAAATATCCACTTCGTGAGTGTCTGGGGAATGGAATACTCTAGACAATCTTTCCCCTGCTTTTTGCAGAGAGACTGATTTGAACCCGCGACCTGACACACCACGACAAGCAAGCTTACCACTGAGCCAAGCCGACCCTTCACTAAACAGAATCAAGGGTGACAAAAATTAACAAGAACCAAAAATGTACTGAAACATACCTAGAAGACCATAAGTTCGTTCAGCAAGATGATAGGAAACAAAAAAAATAACGAGACAAAAAATGTACCAGCCATCTTTACATGTGGAAACCCCATAGCATATCTGAACAAAGGGGATGGAATAATTTAATTGTAGACACATGAATTCGTCAAATTAAGAGGTTTCCCAAGTTTGTTGCCATGCAAAGTGAGGGGACATCTGATTCTTCGATAGAATTTAGTCTTAACCAAACTTCCCAAGATGAAAGCCCTTGATCTCACTACAAATGTGAGGTTTAGTGGCAATGCAACACTTTCCATGTGCTCTTTGCTATTACCAAAAACTGACACCCCACCATAGAGTGGAATCTGGTGTCCTAACACCACTACCGCTAACTTCCGCCGACTCTTCCTTGATTGATAGAATTCCTGCATCTATTTTGCCAATTTACACGAGTCAATACAAAAAATATAATCGAATATTTCCATGAGAAATTAGTCAAACTAGTTGATGATGCAAATGCAGCATAGTTATGAAATGCGGATTGTGGCATGTCGTGATCAATCCCGAAAAACACTATAGCGCGTCCACTCCACATCTCATGTTTCACTCTTAAAGGCAATAAAAGCATGAGGAGAGAGGACTATTTGGTGGAACAGTCACCAAGTTGCTCTTTTTGGGCAAAAATTTTATCCAAATGCCACGCGAACTGTATTTTTTACCATACTGTGACGCGACGTAATTCGCTACGACTGATAGCGAATTACGTTCGTCAATGATTTTGTGACACATGGCTATATTGCAGACTAAATTCTGTAGCAAATTATGACACGTAAGCTTTTTCTGCGAAAGTGTGGCACGTGTCACAAAATAATTGGGGAACGTAATTCGCTACTAGTCGTAGCAAATTACTCCGCGTGGCAGTTTGATAAAAAGTACTGTTCGCGTGGCATTTGGATAAATATTTTTAACAAAAAGGGACATTTTGGTCGTTGTTCCACTATTTGGTGCCTTATAGGTCAAGGTCAATCCCGCATGGACAATGAAGAATAATTTATAGCTTGTGATGTATGATATATATTTGTTCTTCAGCTAACACTTCCCCCAATACATCCTTTGCATCAAGGAACAAAGATATATATTCGCAAACTAATAGCTGATGAATTTGATAGATCCTATAAATAGAGCAATTTGTGTAAAATTTGATAGATCCTATATATTCTCAATCATGAAAATTAAAGTTATAAACAATTTTATTTTTTGTGTGTAATAATCTGGATCCAGAATTAATTTAGTTATAAAAATGTGATTAGTTAAATGTGCGTCAGGCCGTTAAAATGTATACAGAAATTGTACAAGGTTATTGAAGTAAACGACAAACCAAACTTAAAGTATGATGCTGCCTGTAGCTCGAGGCATTGTTATTTTTGCGAATGATTTATTATTGGGTTTTATAATTCTCATGTAACATAAAAATTAAAATCTCATGTTGTAGAGATAAAAAACATGTGGGACCCATATGTTAGAAAAAATTATGTGTATGACACATCAGCACGGGAAATCGAAGGGTGTGTAGGAAGATTTCAATTCTCATGTTAAATGAAAATTATAAAACCCTTTATTATTCTTTCATAAGTTTGTAATTACCAAGCAGTTTAGAGAATGGCATGTTGTGGGTATCGAGAAAATCCGTGAGAGGTACAGTGAGTAGTCAATTACCATGATGAAATTGAGCATTGCCTATGCAAAAAAGTCTCTGGGAATTGATCAAAATAATTAGCTTTTACAATAACAAAACAAAAAAAGTATAAAACTTGTGTGTTGTGGGTTGTAATACTGTGAGTCTGTGACCTTGGGCTATATCGCTATTGGTATGGAGAAAAGCAATAATTCCAATGCAATAAAATTTCTGTGAAGTCACGTGAGAGGTAAGGTGGGTGCCTGCCAATTACATCGAGGCCTTTGCAATAAAGTCTCTGTGCGAATTCATCAAAAGAATCAATTTTTCTATAAAAAAAGAAAAAAAAAACACAAACATAAAACTTGCAGTTTGGTCCCCACAACTAGGATGATGTTAGAGAGCAGGAGAAGCAGCTTTTAAAGACAAGCTTGTGTTTATAAAGAGGGACCAATAAAATTGAACTCGTTCAGCATGTCTGTGCTACCCACAGACTCTTTCTGGCCTCGAAAGGATGCAAACATTTTAGTGCCCTTTTCACATACCCAGGCATGCATGCAACCCTTGGACGCTGCGAAACCACTATCTTGTCCTTGGATTTCTTGCCCTTTCTTAACCCTCTGCCCTCACTTTATAGCTATAAAGACCTTTACTTTGTTTTTAAATTTTAAAAATGCACCAAACAAATTAAGGGTCAAATCAAAGCTAAGCTACACTATTTTTTATTTTATTTTTAACTGAAACTGACTCAAAATTTAACGATTTAGATTTAATCCTCTCATATTCATAATCATTCATTAATGAGGAAATAAGAAAAATATATATATAACTTTTAAATGAATAATTATAACCAAATAACATAATAACAAAATGGATAAAATGTGTTGTATTTTAAAGGATATAATGTTGTGTCATTTTAAGAGAGATAAATGAGGAGAGAGTTGACAAAAAAAATAAAGATGTGGGTCTCAACTCTTTATGAGAATGAAAGGACATAAATTGTGTCATCTAGAAGGATAAACATTTTTCACTAACAAAATATATTACTTTTCACAGGAAATAAGTATCTCATGTTGCATGAGATAATTATCTCATGTTGCATGAGATAATTATCTCATGCAACATAGATAAAGTAACGGGATCCACTGTTTTTTTTTTAAATAGTAAACTCTACTATATTGTCTCTGTTGCATTAGATAAATAGATCTCTTTTTCCTTTTTTTTACGTAAGAGATTCTAAATATATAAATTGAAATTTGAAATAGAAAGGTAGGTACCTGGCCAGAGGCTAGAGTGAGCTGGTAATAGCTAAGCTGAAAAGGGGTTGAAGTGACGTGAACGCCGAAGAAAGTAGCAGGATTTCTGTACAAGATCCTCACCGTTGAGTTCAACGACAGCATATCTGTTGGCACCCCTGATCCATCATTCCCGGATTGTACATACAAGTTCTCGAACACTATGTTCTGCTCCCAATTTAATTAAAAATAAAATAAAATTATTACATAAGTTATTATTTTCCAAATAAAACAAAAGAATTAGAAGAATAATAATAATCAGTAAAAGGCCCCACAATATTAAATTCTGAGAAATTGTTGATTGCATCATCCAATCCAAACAAGGAAATTATTTCTCCATTTACTCGCAATCTCAAATGAAATAAAATATGGAAACAAAATTAAATGTGGCAATCTCCAGAGAGAGAAAAGAGGGCAGTTTTGTAATTTTGCCACATGATCACTTCTCATCTCTCTGACCAGCTGAAAGCATTAACTTGTAGGGATGTTTTTTTTTTTTTTTTTTTTGAGTTATTAATATTATGTGGCATAAGATATGTATGTGGTAGAAATAAAAATAAGAAATAAAAAGAAAAAATGGACATAAAATTCTATGGGCATGTAACATGAGATAGTTGTGTTATGTGACATAAGATTACTATTTTCCTATTTTTTTTTAGTTATAAGAAAAAAGTTACCCTATATTATAGAAATAAAAGTATAATTGAGACACACAAATAAGAGGAGAGTAAAAAAATGGTGGGACCCAATCCCTTTTTGTGTGTAGTAGAATTATTTATCTCAGCTAAAATAACGTAAATATAACACTAACTTTTAACAGAAAACACAAAAGGAAAGAAAGAATCCAATGGCAATGTACGAGGCACTAACGCATAAGAAAATAAAATAAAATAAAAACAAATTTAAAAAATATGTGCAATAAAACCGAGTCACACAGAGTCAACTCGGATGGTTGGTTACCTTAACGATGACTCGAGGCTTGTAACTCTTGCTGGCACCCCAGAGAATCAAAGAGAAGACGGTGAAAAGCAGCACGAAAAGCAGGAAGAAGCAAAAGTAGAGGCGAACGTTGCGGGATGAGTCGTGAACGGCGTCGCCGTCGTCGTCGTCATCATCATCGTCGTCGAGTTGGTGGTTGTGGAGTTTCTTCCAGGAGGAGGGTTGGCGAGGGTTCTTGAGCGAGACGGAGTAGCGAGAGGTGGAGGATTCACGGGAATGGTGAATGGGGGATGAGTGGTAGTAATGGAAAGGTTGATGGTGAGGGGAACCAACAGGGCTTGAAGCGTATGACATTTTCTCAACGTCGTGGTGAGAAGGGCTCTGCACGTAGTAAAGTGGCCGCCGGGGAGGTGAGCGTGGCGGCGACGACGACGACTGATCCATGCTATTACAAGTCACCTCCGAGTCAGATTTCGTGTGCATTCTTTCTCCCATTCCTTTCTTTTTTTCTCTCTCTCTCTTTCACAGACACGCACTGAAGAACCAAACACAAGGGGAACACTTTATAATATTTAACAGAATAAAATTAAAATCAATATCGCCGTTCCCCTATTTAGTATTATTTGTTATTAAATATATCAGATTTTTTTTAATTGAATTCTGTGTGTGGAGGTGGATTTCACTTTCGGACATAAATCTTTTCATATATGAATAAAATAAAAAATATAACGGGGGAATGGAAACTATCTTTTTCGTTATTTGTATTTCCCCTCTCTCTGTCTTGTAACAAATATATTAAACATAACAGATTTTAGTTTATTAAAATTTAAGACGCTTTATTGGCAGAGCATTTTGATTCTACAGGGGATTGAATATTTTGTTATGATTCTCCTTTAAGATAAAACTAGGGAATTACCGGTCGGGGGAAAAAAAATTGGTTTGTTTGGCGTGATGTGCTGGCTCTTTGGGCTGAGCTCATTTTGCAACTACTAACTATTAGTATTTTATATCAGTATGTAATGAAAATAAATATTATGAATAATATTTTTTATTAAAATATAAGAGCAAGATGTAGGAATAAACAAAAAAGATATATCTTTTTTCAGTCTCAAATTAAATAACAATGCTAAGCTGCACTATAAAACATATTGACATATACAGGTAAGAAAACATGCATTATTAACACAATGATGATAAAATAAAAAAGATTAATTAGTAAATACTTAATTAAAATTCAAAATATCCAAATGATTTGCAACTTAATATAATGTATTTGTAATAAAAAAAATTCAAACGATGTGCTTGACATCAAGCTAATAAGAAAGATGCGTAACAGTTTACCGAAAAAATAAAAAGAAAGATGCGTAACATATACTTGCAAAAGTGATAAAACTCATTCCGCGATTCACTCTTGATGTTTTCTCATGTTAGAAATGAATGATAAATATTCTATAAATAATAGTGTGGAAAAAGAAACATGACTTTGAGAAAAGAAAATAATTAATTATTATAGCAATATATGCATTTCATGATTAAGAGTAGTATTTGTAACATGACAATTGTCATCAAGTATCCATATCATCAATCACGCAAAATTAAAATAGAAAGCAACAATCAACAAAGTTAAAATATAGAATAGAATAGGGTTGTCTTGTCTACTAAATATATATATATATATATATATATATATATATATATATATAATAGAGAAGGGTTTTTTTTTTTTTGTTACAGAAAGGGGTAATGCCCCCACAAAACAAAAGAACAGCAAACAAGAAGGAAGGAAAAAAACAGAACAAGAAACAGCAGAAAACAAAACATCAAACACTAGCAGAAAGCCAGGAACAAGCATCATCCTGTATTTCTCCTAGCAGCCACCTTATTCAGACCCGGATCCAAAAGATCAGCAGCAAGAAGGTTTAACAGATCGCTGCGAGGGGAGGAGATTGATTTGAGCCCAAAGGAATCATCCAAAGCCTTCTTCGCAATCCAATCCGCACAGGTGTTGCTACTCCTAGGAATTTTATTCAATAAGACAGTCCACTCTTTCATTAAAAAGACTCGAATCTTAGCTACCAATGACAGCTTTCGAGTATCATTACCATGATTGGTAAGAAGGCAAAACGCTTGAGAAGAATCAGTTTCCAACACTAGTTTCCTCCAGCCATGCTTCCAGGCGAAATCAAGTCCATAAAGGAGAGCCCAAAGTTCAGCATGCAGAGGAATGCAAGAGCCAATGAAGGCTGAGAAACCGCCACACCATAATCCATTCCTATCCCTCAAGAGACCACCACAAGCTGCCCGATTACCTTGCACAGCCCCATCCACGTTTAATTTCAGAAAGTCCTCCGCAGCCTAATCCACGATGTAGGAAGTTGAGAGTGAGAAGTTCCTGAAAATGTTTTTTTAAACTTAGCCAAACAGAACCTATTTTCCTCAATTTCTACAGCAATAGCCTTTGAAGGATCCTCAAGACGCTGGAAACCTTCTTCGTGGATTTCCTTATTCCTCCATAACCACAAAAAGTAGCAAGTGGTAAAGAAAGAGTCTCTCCAATCCTTGAGGTTGTTGTTGTTTGAAGTGAGATTCAGAATCATCCACTCCCTAAAAGAAATCACAGTGAGGAAACTCGGTGGAAGAGGGTGCAACATGGGCAACAACCAGCACTTTGCCTTCCAACAATCTCTAAACACATGAAGGCAATCTTCAATCACTTCAGGGCAGAAAGGGCACTTATTGGAACTTCCACTCCACTTTGATATTGACACTCTTGTTAACATTCTATCATAAAGCATTTTCTAGATAAGCATTTTGACTCTTTCCTTGCCTTTCCACTTCCAAATAAGGTCCCAACAGTCAATGGGGGAAGGATTGCTAGAATCTAACAAGTTATTGTATGCCAGCTTAACTATGGAATGCCCAGGGTTCCAGTTAGTCCAAGCTATGCTATCCTCCTCGGCTTTTTCATCTGGATGAGGAATGGCAAGAATTTTGTTCACCACATTAAGGTCAAAATGGTTCACAAGATAATGCACATTCCAGCCTCCTTCAGAAAGGAAAATACTGTTGCTAATCTTTAAATCCAAGACCTCTTGAGAAGGAAGGGTATGAGTATGAGCAAGGAGGTTTGGGCTGAGACCAGTCCAATTGTCTTTCCAAAAATCAATCTTCTTGCCATTACCTATTTGCCCTGAAGTATTGCTTATCATTTGAGGCCAGACCTTACAAATGCTTTTCCACAAGTGAAGGTAAATTGAAAGATGCCGAACCTATACTTTGAAAAGTTATAAAACTCATTCTGTGATGCACTCGTAATGCTTCCCCATCTTTGAAATGAATCATAAATAATCTATGAATGAAAAATATCAAAAAATAAACATGAATTTGTGAGTACAAATCAAAATTGGTATAACAATAGAACAATTTATTGTGCATGAAATAATCTAAATGTTTGTGCAAAAATTGTAGGTAACAACGTACCTATGGCTATTGTGCATAAAATACTAATCCTACTCGGTCATAACAAATTAGCAGTGATGAATTGATATTGATGCATGACAATAAAATAATAGCAGTTAAAAAATACCGAACGTCGAACCAAATGGCAACAAAAATAAGTAAAAGAGACTTGCGTAATAATTTTTTTTTTTGTCTTTACCTGTACCAAACAACGATGTTATCTCTTTGAAGATAGAACTATATATACTATAGTAGTCTTTGAAATACTTCCTTGTAAATTATATTAAGGGTACTATTTGTAACGCAGCCATAATCAATATCTTTCAAGGGTGTTATTTGAAAACAACAAATGTTCAAATAAAAATTCAAGGTTAACAATCAGAATTATTATTCAAGGTTAATAAAACTTCAAATTTTAAATTGTTCAAAGAAGGAAAAAATGTTTCAATCAAATTTATTATTTTTATACATTTAAACTCTAGCTTGGGTTCTTTCGAGTAATTAGAAAATATTTTTATTATTCAAAAAATGTAAAATTTTGAATTACAATGAATCAAGCTTAAAAAAATACAAAATTTAAATTTTAAAAATAAGTACGTAATTTTTAGGTTTGGATTTGTTGATTAGTATGATATTTTTTCTGGAAAACAAAAGTAAATTTTTGAAATCCACTGAAAATGTTTGTTGAAAATGTAGAGAAGGAATAGGGTTTAGGGAATATCAAAAAAGGGTGTTAGTAAAAATTCAAATTTTAAATTTTATAAATTCAGAAGCGAAAGTTTGAATTCCATTTTTTTCTTTTATTAGATTTAAATCTAAATTGTAGGTTTGATGTTTTTAGTAGTTATAAATGTGATTTTTATGGGAAAAAAATCTGAAATTTAATGAATTCCACTAAATCATGGTTAATAAAATTTCAAATTTTAAACTATTCAAACAAGGAACAAATTTTTCAATCAAATTTATAATTTTCAAACAAATTTAAACCGTAGCATTGGTTCTTTCTAGTAATTAGAAAAAAATTCTATAATTCAAAAAACGTATATTCTTGAATTACACTGAATCAAAGTCAAAAAAATATAAACTTGTAACCAAAAATAAAATAAAAATATAAACTTTAAAATTTAAATATAAGTACGTAATTTGTAGGTTGGGATTTTGTTGATTAATACGATTTTTTTTCTTCTGAAAAACAAAAGTAAATTTTTGAAATCCACTTAAAATGTTTGTTGAAGATGTAGAGAAGGAAAAGGGTTTAGTGAACATCAAAAAAGGTGTTAGTAAAAATTTAAATTTTAAATTTTATAAATCCAGAACCGAAAGTTTGAATTCCATTTTTTTATTTTATTATATTTAAATTTAAATTGTAGGTTTGGATGTTTTTAGTAGTTATAAATGCGATTTCTATGAAAAAAATAGAATTTTGTTGAATTTCATTGAATCAAGGTTAATAAAAATCCAGATTTTGATGCCACATATAAACAACATAGGATTTAACTGCAAAAAAAAACGCTGATGAATATATCAATAAACATCACATGACATTATGATTTTGTTGAACTCAACAGTTAGAATATTTCATAAACGTCAATTAAAAAAAAACAACGTCAACATTTAAAAAATGTAACTCCAAAGAAAAACGTCAATTCAACATTTTGTTGTAATAAACATCCTGTCCTAAGACGCAAAATAACATTCTTCAGCCATAGTAGCCCAATCTACAGGGTATTCTCATCTGCTTCTGCATCAAATCTATTAAAAAAAAACAAAGAAAAAAATCAATTATCAGTGTTTTCACCATGCGTAAGCAAATGACATGGGTTGCATATTATATTAATGAATTTTTTATTTTATTATATTTAAATTTAAATTGTAGGTTTGGATGTTTTTAGTAGTTATAAATGCGATTTCTATGGAAAAAATAGAATTTTGTTGAATTTCATTGAATCAAGGTTAATAAAAATCCAGATTTTGATGCCACATATAAACAACATAGGATTTAACTGCAAAAAACAACGCTGATGAATATATCAATAAACATCACATGACATTATGATTTTGTTGAACTCAACAGTTAGAATATTTCATAAACGTCAATTAAAAAAAAAACAACGTCAACATTTAAAAAATGTAACTCCAAAGAAAAACGTCAATTCAACATTTTGTTGTAATAAACATCCTGTCCTAAGACGCAAAATAACATTCTTCAGCCATAGTAGCTCAATCTACAGGGTATTCTCATCTGCTTCTGCATCAAATCTATTAAAAAAAAACAAAGAAAAAAATCAATTATTAGTGTTTTCACCATGCGTAAGCAAATGACATGGGTTGCATATTATATTAATGAAAGAAAAAATATATATATACCACTGAAATAAAAATATCAATTATAAAATCTGTAACTCTTTTACAAGCTCTATTTTATACGCCGTCTGAACAGCTGAAAATTTAAATTCTCCAGCAATAGAATCATGAGAATTGATCACAGGTGTCAACATCGTGTGAGATATATCACCAACGTCAGCACTATCACAAGTCTGACTCTCAACATCTTTTTTTTTTCATATAAAAAAAGGTATGTCAAGTATCTATGTTTTTTTTTTTCATAACATGAATCTAAATTCAAATAATGGATTACCGCAACCTTTTTGGTTTCGACGATACAACTTCATTTTCGCGTGCATTATCAAAAATTGCTTCATCCTGTGATATACTACAACCAACAACAGTCAACAAAATGAATAAGAACAATGGATATCCAACAGAAATATATAAGCAGCATACACTTGGATCTATAAGAGACTTAATGAACACTGAGATTATTTCATCGCTGATTCAAATTTTAGAAATTTGATATTTGGGCTCAGTGTATGAGTTCAAATCCTTTTCCTTCACATTTATCTTGAACAACATTGACTTCTCATTCAGAACATTTAACTCCTCTGGAAACTGATCCAAATCCGCACCCTAAAAAATAGGAAAACGAAAAAAAAAATTAAACCGAAAAAAAATAACAAATACAATGCAGACATAGTGCACACAATGACAAAAAATACACGTTCAATATTACACAGTAATGATAATACAAACCCTCTTGAAATGCAGCTCGCGCAATTCACCAGCACTCATTCCTAACAAAGACACACAATCGCGATCAAACAGAAGAAATGATGTGGAATCTGTGTTATCCACAACTCTGACCTGAACAATGAATAAGGAGTTTTTGAAAATTTTATATCAGTAAAAAAAAAATTAACGATATGAATTAAAGACAGATTATAAATGAAGAACAATATCTTACCTCGGATAATAATCTTCCCAATGTTTTTGGCAGTTCTTACAGTATCACTTTTCAAAATCCTCACAAGCGAAAAATGGACATTTTTTGCAAGACTTGTTCCACCATTTGTACTTGCTCTCAATAGCTTTTATAAATATACTGAGCTGAAGGAAATCATATACAAGAAGTTGAGATTACAACGAGGTCAATCCATGTCTCGACTGATTGCTAGATGTGCTTCTGGTAACCCGGTGCAATGGGTTGCTGTGGAGGTGCTTGAGGATGAAGATGTGCCACTAGTAGTTAATGCATTTCGATATCACCGAGAGTCCTCATAGATCGAGTTATATGCGGAACTAAACACCGATGGAGAGACAAGCACTCAAAGTTTCATCCTTACCAGTTACTCCATAGATATTAACAGGGAGCCGCAAGTAAATCTCAATGATATGCATGTGTCACCCCCACCACCATCACCCCAATAACACAACCTTTAGATGTAATTCCTGGCAATGACATGTATGGTCTGTCGTGGCGTACTGATAGTTCTAAGGAGGAGGTTGATGAAGGTATATTCCCTAACAGTGACTCATCGGATACAGATGTTGATGGTGATTTCAAATTGGAGCCGTCTACTGCATTGGTTGAACCAATTCCATAACCGGGCATTGTTGGTGCGCATGACCCACCACCTGCTGCAGGTTAGGTAGTTTACCGTTTGAGTTTTATTTTATTTTTAAAATGGCATTACTAATGACATGTGAAACTTGTGTTAAACAGGAGATGATAATGTTCCATTTTGGTCACAAATATCACATTACACGAACATTAATTGGGCACACCCCGATCAAGAGTGTAATGACATGCAAGGGGCACAAGTACCAAATTGGCAAATGAGTCAAGAGCTCTATAAAAGCAGCAGTTTTAAAGTAATCAGGATGTACAGAAAACACAAAAGGAAAGAAAGAATCCAATGGCAAATGTACGAGGCACTAACGCATAAGAAAATAAAATAAAATAAAAAAGAACAAATTTATAAAAATGTGCAATAAAACCGAGTCACACAGAGTCAACTCGGATGGTTGGTTACCTTAACGATGACTCGAGGCTTGTAACTCTTGCTGGCACCCCAAAGAATCAAAGAGAAGACGGTGAAAAGCAGCACGAAAAGCAGGAAGAAGCAAAAGTAGAGGCGAACGTTGCGGAATGAGTCGTGAACGGCGTCGCCGTCGTCGTCGTCATCATCATCGTCGTCGAGTTGGTGGTTGTGGAGTTTCTTCCAGGAGGAGGGTTGGCGAGGGTTCTTGAGCGAGACGGAGTAGCGAGAGGTGGAGGATTCACGGGAATGGTGAATGGGGGAGGAGTGGTAGTAATGGAGAGGTTGATGGTGAGGGGAACCAACTGGGCTTGAAGCGTATGACATTTTCTCAACGTCGTGGTGAGAAGGGCTCTGCACGTAGTAAAGTGGCCGCCGGGGAGGTGAGCGTGGCGGCGACGACGACGACTGATCCATGCTATTACAAGTCACCTCCGAGTCCGATTTCGTGTGCATTCTTTCTCCCATTCCTTTTTTTTTCTCTCTCTCTCAGACACACACTGAAGAACCAGACACAAGGGGAACACTTTATAATATTTAACAGAATAAAATTAAAATCAATATCGCCCTTCCCCTATTAACATTGAAAATTAATAATATTGACGGTGTCATATTTATTAATTTTTAATAAATTATAATAATTAGATTGATAAAAAATAAACATGATTAAATTAATTGTAAGAGTTGTAAATTATAATATTTATTGTGTCACGTTACGCTTAGTATTATTACTTGATATTAAATATATCAGATTTTTTTTAATTGAATTCTGTGGGTGGAGGTGGATTTCACTTTCGGAAATAAATCTTTTCATATATGAATAAAATAAAAAAATATAACGTGGGAATGGAAACTATCTTTTGTGACACTCGTGATTTTTATTTCCCCTCTGTCTTGTAACAAATATATTAAACATAACAGATTTTAGTTTATTAAAATTTAAGACGCTTTATTGGCAGAGCATTTTGATTCTACCGCGGGATTTAGTATTGGTTAGGGTTCTCCTTCAAAATAAGATTAAAAATTATAATTTGTTTAAAATATATAATTATATTTTTTTTTTATTTTCAGATAATATATCAGCTGATGTATTTTGTTCCTATTGATTTTTTCCTTTTTTTGGATACTTATTTATTTACATGATTTTATTGTGTAAAGATTTAACGTGAAAGTATTTTTTCTTTTATATTTTCGTTGATTGATTGATTGATTATTTTATTCGTATCTCAAATTATATTTTTTTTATATACTCAAATAAGTTATTCATTTATTTTGTAAAAATCATTTAAATCTTGATCAAATAAAAATAAATTAATATATTTCATTTAATAAGAGAATCAAATTCATATATAAAATTTTTAGTGTCAATCAAAGATTTTGTTTCCTTTATTTTCTTTAGTTTCATCTTTCTATTAGCATCTCGATATTAGATCCATAGCCATCGTACTATGATCAGTGTCAATTAGGTGGTGTTTGGTTGGGAGGGATTTTGGAGGATGTCTATCTTTCTCAAGTATGCCTTTTAGAAACACCATGTTTATTTTAACATATTTCTTCAAAAACCCATCTATCCAGGAAGTATGAATTTATGAGAAACATAGATATCCGCACTGTTCAAAAATCCAATTTGAAGGTGGGATTTTCAGAAAACCGGTTATCTCACCTTTAATGCACTGTTGATTTCATAAAGCTACCTAATTTTCCCAGTAAAGTTTTTCCCCACCAAACAACTTTTTTTTACATTTTTCTATCTATTTCACTTTATCCATCTTTCCAATCATTTCTCTATCTATTATATTTTCCTACTATTCTAAAAAAATTTCCCGTACCAAACACCCCCTTAAGGATTTTTTCCTTCATTTCTTTTAGTTTTCTTTTTCTATTACTTTTTTTGGGTCTAATAGAATATGAATCTCTCGTACATATCCACAATACCTCTATTTATTCATAGTTTGTATTTCTATTTTCTACGGAGCAATTTATGCAAATCTTCTTCCCTAGTTAATCTTGTTTGATTTTGTAATTGCTTATTTTTCAATGGCTCTCCCAAAGTATCTGGTCATCTCTCTAGTAGTTTTGTCCCTTATGTCCCTTAGTGTGATATTGATAAACAATGGCACTGAAGTGTTTTATAAAGTATACCATCATTTTCAATCTTTTATAGCATTCTCCGTGAGTGAACAACACAGAACTGAATATCATTTTCAACCTCCTAGGAACTTGATCAACGGTTGGTATCGTTCTTAAACTTTTATATTATTTTTAACCTTGCCATATTTACAGCATTTTGAAGTGAAATATTTTTATTTCAAAAGTTGTTTTCCGAGATAAATTGCGTTACTTTTATATTAGACTATTATGTTAGATATGAATTTTATTTTATTTAATAACTTATTGGCAAACCATAGTGCAAGTATTACAATTTTTATCGGATAAAATTATATTATTTTACATAAATTAAAATATTACTTTTTATTTTTACAAAACATGTTTCTTATATAATCAAATTAAACTCGCAATAATTATAATTTTCTGTCTGTCTGTTTGAAATGATAAACAAAGCATATGTGTGAATCTTTGTTTGTCTGTCTGTCTTGTTTTCCACACTCGTATATCTATTTTTTTTTTTAAATTGTTGTTGATTTATATTAGGATTTAATATATTCATCCTATTTCGTTTATGAATTGTCCTCTTTTCATTGCCAGATCTATGATTTGTTGGCTTTTGATCAATGGTCTTCCTATATTTTGTTTTTTCGTTTTTAATTTTAAATTTTTTTTTTTGACTGTGTCCGTTATTTGCTCTGCTTTTGGTTTAACTCTTTTTGCTCATCATTTTGTATTTACATCAAAATTAAGAATTGTTTCATCTCAAAGGCTCACATACTTATTACTCTTCTGTATAAAATTAAAACAATCTTGTAGTTTGTGCCTAAGGTAAGGTAACTGTAACGGATGGAATATAAAACAACGGTAATGGAGAATGTAACGGATGGAATATAATATAACGGATGAAATATAATATAACGGTAATGGAATGTAACCGTTGTAACGATAATTGTAACGTTAATTGTAATAATGTTTTCTTTTGTAACGTCCATCCTTTATGGTTATAAGTAGGTGTGTGGTGTTAAGAAATGATATCAGAAAATTATTGGAAATTCTCTTTTCTCTCGTGACTCTTTCTCTCTCAAATCCTTCTTCTCCTCCTCTTATCCTTTCTGCAATCTTCTTCTGTAGCATCCGCTACAATGGTGCTTTCGTTGATCTACTCTTCCTCCATAACTAAAAGTAACATTCATCCTCTTCCACACCAAATCATTGATCCCCAATTTCACCCTTCCATCGCACCTACCATTCCATCATGCTGGGATGATATCACTGCAAAACTTCATGCAATCGACCAGTCCCTTACAAAATCGCGTGCTGACTTCGCAAGGGCTAGGGCCAAGATGTAATCTGATTTCGCAAGGGTTCGAGCTGAGCTGCGATCTGATTTCACAAAAATTAGGGCTGATATCGATAAGATGCACGTTGATCTGAAAGATATAGCTGCTACTAGGATTCAAAGGATATTTCGTGGATATCTTGTGCGACATCAACGATTAAGGAAACCCGAAGCCCCTATGACTACAGACCTATGGATGGTGTCCCTCCCACAATCAATGAACGTGCCCACAAGCTCTGCACTAGCTCCGATTGGTGGAGCGTCCTCAGCAGCAGTTGCAATCGTGGATCAAGAGTTCTTTTTCTTGGCAGAAGAAGCTTTGCAAATCTGGTCTGAGAAAAGCAAAAGTTTTAAGCCTCCAATCTTAGTTGTCATTAGTGATTAGAATTGCATACCTAATGAACTCGGATATGCTTTGGCCAAAGGAGCCATAAAATATGAGAAATTTCTTGAAAGTGGTGTCCCTGAATATAAATGGAAACCTCCTGAGGATGAGTGGCAGAGCATTGCTTTGGGTTACACATCTAGTACCACTGCTAGTCCTAAGGGCGTTGTATTACACCACCGATGGGCATATCTAATGTCTCTAAGTGGAGCTCTTATTTGGGGAATGCATGAAGGTGTTGTGTATATGTGGATGTTACCCATGTTTCATTGCAATGGCTGGTGCTATACTTGGACACTTGCAGTTCTTTGTGGGACAAACATTTGTCTTCGTCAAGTAACAGCAAAGGCAACTGCATTTGAAATGCCATGTATTTTTAGTTTTGACCCTGGTATTGTTATAACTCAACCTCGAGGACGAGGTTGGTCTGAAGGAGGATGGAATGTAACGGATGGAATATAAAACAACGGTAATGGAGAATGTAACGGATGAAATATAATATAACAGATGGAATATAATATAACGGTAATGGAATGTAACCGTTGTAACGATAATTGTAACGTTAATTGTAATAATGTTTTCTTTTGTAACGTCCATCCTTTATGGTTATAAATAGGTGTGTGGTGTTAAGAAATGATATCAGAAAATTATTGGAAATTCTCTTCTCTCTCGTGACTCTTTCTCTCTTAAATCCTTCTTCTCCTCCTCTTATCCTTTCTGCAATCTTCTTCTGTAGCATCCGCTACAGTAACAGTTAACATCTGGTATTTGCTTGAGTTTATGTCTACTATAGGCAATTGGGTGTCCGTGAGTTTGGGTGTAAGCATTTTGCAAGCATGAAATAATTATCTCATCTACAGTTTTGATATTGATGACTTGGGGCTACTTTTTCCTGTAACTATTACACGCTTCAATCCAATATTTCCAATATTATTTCACTGAGTATCTATAGCAATATGGCATTTTCTGTCCCCAACTTGTCTGATTTATTAGAAACTGTTGGAATTAATGAGAATAATATACAATGATCCATTGGTTATGAATAAGAAGTGGGTTAATAGAGAAAAAAGAGAAAAGGGAAGATGAAGAGTTATGTGGGTTATTTAAGAAAGTCCCACATTGGACAATTGGTAGAAAGTGGGAGAGTATATAAACTCCCACCACCATCTCCTTAATTGGCCCTTGGGTCACTACATATTTTATGTAGGGGGAGGAGATAGGTGGGCCTTGGTTCACCACCACACACGCGCGCGCGCCGCCGCCGCCGTCCGTCCGGCCGGCTCGGCTCGGTGTAATAAAAATAATTTTTATTTTTTGTCCCAACGTTGCTTCCCTCCAAAAAATTCGAACCCACCCGCCTTTTTTTGAACCGAACCGGTTCTTCCTATTCGCGAACCGGTTAAAGGATGTGTCTACTCGCCGAACCGGTCACCGGTTGTACCTGTTCGTCGGAACGGTCACCGGTCATACCCGTTCGCCACCGTCAGACACGGCGGTTCGCCGCCGGCGACTGTTCATCGTGACCGGTCAGTGTCTATAAATAGACACTGACACATTCGAAAAATCCATCCGGTTTTCTGCACAAAACCTCTGCCGGAATTTTTGTTCTTCCGGTATTGCATACTGTTCTTCATCCTCCGGTGTAAATTCTTCTGGCATCCTGTTGTGTTCGTTTGGGCTGTTGACTGGTAGTGCCGCCACTCTTCAGACGAAATCCGTTCTATCCTGGGAGACAAGTGTCCATCAACCTTTGGCATCAGTGAGGGGGCAAATTGTCTTAAGGAGACACGTTCTGTGGGCTCGGATTTAATTCCTCTACTGCATTCATTCTTCTGATTCTGTCTGTTTCATACATATCAAGTAAGCCTGTTCTTATTTTATTTTTATTGCACAGTGATAACTCTGATCATCTACCCCTTCTGTCAAATACATGGGTTCAAGGCAATAGTGATTTGATATCACCCTCTGTCTTTTTCAATAACAATCTTAAGACAATTTCGGTGTTTTGAACCTGTGATCAGTATATTTTATTTTTCGTTATACTGTATCTGTTTTAATTACTGTGTGACGAATTAATCTGTGTGATTAATTTCGGATTCTGTTTGTGTAACAGAAATGGCTAGTGTAAGTACAAACAATGCCAATGTGAATGCCTCTGTTCCAATGCATGCTGATAAGCCTGAAAAACTGAATGGAACAAATTTCAAACGCTGGCAATAGAAGATGTTGTTCTATTTGACAACACTGAGCCTGGATCGTTTCCTCAAGGAAGATGCTCCCACACTGAATGAGGGAGAACAATCTGACAAGGAAAAGGTTGCAGCCATTGATGCTTTTAAGCATTCTGACTTCCTTTGCAGGAACTATATTATCAATGCTCTAGACAACTCATTGTATAATGTGTACTGTACCCTGAAGACCAGTAAGGAACTTTGGGAAAGTCTGGACAAGAAGTATAAAACTGAGGATGCTGCCTTGAAGAAATTCATAGTTGGCAGATTCTTAGACTTCAAGATGCAAGACTCCAAATCTGTTGTGAGTCAAGTTGAGGAACTTCAAGTGATTGTGCATGAAATTCATGCAGAAGGAATGTCTCTCAGTGAGTCATTCCAAGTTGCTGCCTTCATAGAGAAATTACCAAACTCTTGGAGGGACTTCAAGAATTATCTGAAGCATAAGCGCAAGGAATTGTCACTTGAAGATCTGGTTACCAGATTGAGAATAGAAGAAGACAATAAGATGTCTGACAAGAGGAATGGCAACAACCCTATGATCTCCAAGGCTAATGTAGTTGAAGAGGGATCTAAGTCAAAGAAGAGGAAATATTCTGAAGATGGAAATGCTAAGCAAGGAAAGGGCAATAAGTTCAAAGGCAACTGTTTCAATTGTGGGAATCCTGGCCACCGTGCAAGGGATTGTAAGAAGGAACAAAAGAAAGATCAGAGGAAGGCACAAAAGTTCAATAAGAAGAAGAAGAGCACTCAGGCCAATATGATTGATATTGCTGATCAGGTTGAAGAATTGAATCTGGCAGCAGTGGTGATGGAATGCAATCTTATTGGAGACACCAAGGAATGGTGGGTGGACACTGGGGCCACAAGACATGTCTGCTCCAACAAGAGGATGTTCTCCTCCTATACTCCTACTGATAATGGTGAGAAACTCTATATGGGTAACTCATCTACTTCAAAGGTTGAAGGTGTGGGAAAAGTGGCTTTGAAGATGACATCTGGCAAGATTGTGACACTGAATGATGTGCTGCATGTGCCTGATATTCGCAAAAACTTAATCTCTGGATCTCTGTTAAGCAAGAATGGCTTTAAACTTGTATTTGTTTCCGATAAGTTTGTACTTACTAAGAATGATGTGTATGTAGGAAAGGGCTACCTTAGTGAGGGCCTTTTCAAACTGAATGTGATGACTGTAAACAATTCTGATATTATTAATAATACTTCTACTTCTGTTTACTTGCTTGAGTCTTCTAATTTATGGCATAATAGATTAGGACATGTTAATTTAAGGTCAATTAAGACTTTGATGCATTTAGATTTATTACCTAAATTTGAATGTTTAAATGATAAGTGCCAAGTATGTGTTGAATCAAAGTTTTCAAAATTACCTTTTAAATCAGTTGAAAGATCAACCGAATTATTAGATTTAATACATACTGATATATGTGATATGAAATCTACACCATCTAGGGGTAATAAGAAATACTTTATTACATTTATTGATGATTGCAGTAGATATTGTTATGTATACTTACTTAATAGTAAAGATGAAGTAATTATTGCTTTTAAGCAATATAAATGTGAAGTTGAGAATCAACTCAACAAGAAAATTAAAATGGTAAGGAGCGATCGTGGGGGAGAATTTGATGGCCCCTTCGAGGAATTCTGTATGGAGTCTGGTATTATACACCAGACTACAGCTCCTTATTCACCGCAATCAAATGGGATTGCAGAAAGGAAAAATCGGACATTAAAAGAGATGATGAATGCCATGTTGATTACGTCCGGTTTACCACAGAATTTGTGGGGGGAAGCCATGTTGACGGCTAACTATATAATTAATAGAATGCCCCACAAAAAGACAAAAAACATACCATATGACATATGGAAAAGTAAGAAGCCATCCCTGAAATACTTTAGAGTGTGGGGGTGCTTGGCTAAGGTTGCGGTTCCTAAACCTAAAAGGTTGAAGATCGGACCTAAAACCATGGATTGTGTATTCATCGGTTATGCACTTAATAGTAGTGCTTATCGGTTTCTAGTGTATAAATCAGATGTATCAGATATACATGCTAATACGGTGATTGAGTCAAGGGAAGTTACTTTCTTTGAAGATATATTTCCGTATAAGAAAATAAATGAATCCAGTGGCAATAATGATGATAAGATATCAAGTGATAACAACGATGATCAGGTTGTTATACCTCGAGATGCTACAACTAATGCTGATCCTGTAGAGGATATAGAAGATGAACCTAGACGTAGCAAGAGGCAAAGGA
Source organism: Gastrolobium villosum (assembly GCA_032173675.1). Classification (NCBI taxonomy): domain Eukaryota; kingdom Viridiplantae; phylum Streptophyta; class Magnoliopsida; order Fabales; family Fabaceae; genus Gastrolobium; species Gastrolobium villosum. The sequence goes on along the minus strand of JAVKPL010012143.1, from coordinate 28,907 downwards.
CAGCCACATCCTTTGGACCTGATTTTATGACCTATTTATTAGAAAATGAGCCTCGGACTTATAAGGAAGCTATAATGTCTCCAGAAGGACCATTCTGGGAAGAGGCTATCAATAGTGAGATAGAGTCTATCTTGTCCAACCACACTTGGGAATTGGTAAATCTTCCTCCTGGCAACAAGCCTTTAGGGAGTAAGTGGGTGTTCAAAAGAAAAATGAAAGAGAATGGCACTATTGATAAATATAAAGCAAGGCTTGTGGTAAAAGGCTATAGGCAACGTGAAGGTCTCGATTATTTCGATACTTATTCTCCTGTTTCACGGATCACATCCATTAGAATGTTGATCGCAGTAGCTGCCTTGAATGGACTAGAAGTACATCAAATGGATGTTAAAACGGCATTCTTAAACGGCGACCTGGAAGAAGAGATATATTTAGAACAACCTGAAGGTTTTGTTGTTCCAGGACAAGAACGGAAAGTCTGTCGCTTAATAAAATCCCTTTACGGGTTAAAGCAAGCTCCAAAGCAATGGCATGCGAAATTTGATAGTGTTATGTTATCAAATGGATTTCGAATTAATGAGTGTGACAAATGTGTCTATGTTCGAAATACAGGAAAAGGGTTTGCAATTGTCTGTCTTTATGTAGACGACATGTTGATTATGGGTAGTAACTGTCAAATGATCAATGCTACTAAACAATTACTGAAAAGTAAATTTGATATGAAAGATATGGGGATAGCAGACGTTATCCTAGGTATTAAAATCCATAGGACATCTGCAGGGTTGGCCTTATCACAGGCTCACTATATAGCTAAGGTTCTTGAGAAATTCAAAAGTTTGAATATAACCCCTGTGAGGAACCCTGTAGATTGTAATCTTAGTTTATTAAAGAACACTGGTAAAGCTACAACACAAAAGCTGTATGCTCAAGTGTTGGGTAGCCTGATGTATGTTATGAACTGCACCAGACCTGATATTGCTTATGCAGTAAGTCTGCTAAGTCGCTTTACTAGTAATCCAAATGAAAATCATTGGAAAGCTATGGTAAGAGTTTTGGGATACTTAAAGTATACTCAAAATTATGCTTTGCATTACGAGAAATACCCCGCAGTTATAGAAGGGTATTGTGATGCAAACTGGATCACCGGCTCTAATGACACTAGATCCACAAGTGGATATGTGTTTACCCTTGGTGGAGGTGCTGTGTCTTGGAAATCGTCCAAACAGACTTGCATCGCAAGGTCAACCATGGAAGCAGAATTCATTGCTTTAGATAAGGCTGGTGAAGAAGCAGAATGGCTTCGTAACTTTATTGAGGATGTTCCTAACTGGCCAAAACCGGTACCATCTGTATGCATACATTGTGATAGCCAAGCCGCTATTGGAAGGGCCAAGAACGTCATGTATAACGGTAAGTCTAGACACATACGTCGTAGACATGATACCGTAAGACAACTACTCTCGAACGGAATCATTACAATTGATTATGTTAAGTCTAAGGAAAACATAGCGGATCCGTTAACCAAAGGGATTCCTAGAGAGTTGGTTGAATATTTGTCGAAAGGAATGGGTTTAAGGCCTATCAATTGTTGAGCATTGCGGTAACTCTACCTAGAAGAGTGGAGATCCCATGAACTAGGTTCAAAGAGACAACTAAGTGATGGTCGACTGCCCAAACACTGTGGAGTTTTAAACTCATACTCATTCCTAGACAAGACAGTGTATTTATGAGGGTAAGCACTTAGGCTTTTAATGATTTCTTAAATCTGTTGTGTTCAGATGATGTATAGTGAGTTACGTCACAAGAAATCACCTATGTGAGTGTGAAGTGAGGGCCGCTTCTATGAGAATTTTTCAAAGGCCGATTCTCGAACAACACTCGCAGAACCAGGTAGGTGTCCCACGGCCAAAATGGGCGCAACAAAGGACCAACGATGCTAGAGAAGCAATTGTGTGACTCCTATTATCTAGGTATACACTAAAGGTTGACGGTTCAAGTCGCCCTAGACCACCGATTGACCGAGTATATCCGATAGGTTTTCACTAGAGAAGGTTCAAAGGTAACTCCACCTATCTCGATGCAGTTGTTTCTCGTTGAGGAATTTACACTTTGCATTTATACTCTTATGCATATAGTCACGATGTTTTGACTTCTTATCCATGTGGGGGATTGTTGGAATTAATGAGAATAATATACAATGATCCATTGGTTATGAATAAGAAGTGGGTTAATAGAGAGAAAAAGAGAAAAGGGAAGATGAAGAGTTATGTGGGTTATTTAAGAAAGTCCCACATTGGACAATTGGTAGAAAGTGGGAGAGTATATAAACTCCCACCACCATCTCCTTAATTGGCCCTTGGGTCACTACATATTTTATGTAGGGGGAGGAGATAGGTGGGCCTTGGTTCACCACCACGCGCGCGCGCCGCCGCCGCCGTCCGTCCGGCCGGCTCGGCTCGGCTCGGTTCGGTTCGGTTGTGTTGTGTGTAATAAAAATAATTTTTTATTAAATTATTTTTATTTTTTGTCCAAACGTTGCTTCCCTCCAAAATTCGAACCCAACCGCCGTTTTTTGAACCGAACCGGTTCTTCCTATTCGCGAACCGGTTAAAGGACGTGTCTACTCGCCGAACCGGTCACCGGTTGTACCTGTTCGTCGGAACGGTCACCGGTCATACCCGTTCGCCACCGTCAGACACGGCGGTTCGCCGCCGGCGACTGTTCATCGTGACCGGTCAGTGTCTATAAATAGACACTGACACATTCGAAAAATCCATCCGGTTTTCTGCACAGAACCTCTGCCGGAATTTTTGTTCTTCCGGTATTGCATACTGTTCTTCATCCTCCGGTGTAAATTCTTCTGGCATACTGTTGTGTTCGTTTGGGCTGTTGACTGGTAGTGCCGCCACTCTTCAGACGAAATCCGTTCTATCCTGGGAGACAAGTGTCCATCTACCTTTGGCATCAGTGAGGGGGCAAATTGTCTTAAGGAGACACGTTCTGTGGGCTCGGATTTAATTCCTCTACTGCATTCATTCTTCTGATTCTGTCTGTTTCATACATATCAAGTAAGCCTGTTCTTATTTTATTTTTATTGCACAGTGATAACTCTGATCATCTACCCCTTCTGTCAAATACATGGGTTCAAGGCAATAGTGATTTGATATCACCCTCTGTCTTTTTCAATAACAATCGTTGATTTCTGTCAATCAACGGTTAAGATTTATTCTGAATTAATAATTAATCAATAAATTTTATATGTGAAAATCTTAACCGTTAATTGACGGAAAGCAACGGTTAAGATATTGGTTGTAAGAAGTTGTAAAGGGAAATATGTTGTAAGTATAACCTCTCCCTTTGTATATACATTAAATAATTATATGAATATTTATGATAAATCTGTCTTACCTAAGAATCTTCTAGATTTTATGCTTAGCACAAAAGTAACACACTCCACCAATCTTGTTCATATTACTTCTCTAAATGCATATGTGAATCAATGTACAAGTAATACTTCTGAAAGGTGGATCTTGGACATTGGAGCCACAGACCATATACCTTCCTTCATTCTAGTTTCTCTTCACTTCAGAAAATCTCACCTATTTTTATCACCCTACCAAATGGTTCTAAAGTTATAGCAAATCATTCAGGGACAATCACTCTTACACCTACGCTAATCTTGTGTAATGTCCTTTATGTTCCACAACTTAGAGTGAATTTAATCTCCGTTATGAAATTTTTACTGAACTAATCTTATCATCTAACTTTTTATGCCTTTGCTTGTTTCATTAAACAAAACCATACACTAGAGATGATTGGTTCAGCTAAGGCATATGAAAGATTATACTCATTGGGTGTATCTGTTCATCGATCAAGTTGTAGTTCTCAGAATAAGTTAGATTGTAAGTCTTTTCTTTCTAAATGTAATTCCTTTCGGTGTGCCAAAGATGATTTTGTATTATGGCACTTATGTTTAGGCCACATTTCAAACACTTCTTTAAAACATGTGTCGGTAAAATTTCCTTTCATCCTATTCAAACAAATATCTCCATGTGATGTTTGCCAATTCTCAAGGCAACAGAAGTTGTCTTTTTCACTAAGTGATACTAGCACTAACCGTATATTTTCTATTTTACATGTTGATGTCTAAGGACCGTATGTCATTCATTCAATTCATGGCCATCGATATTTTCTTACTTTAGTGGACAATTATTCTCGTTTCACTTGGGAAATACCCATGAAAACAAGTCTAAAACAAAGACTCATATTCAGCATTTTGTTGCATACATAGAAAACTAGTTTGGCACCCAAACCTTTATGGTCTTATGCTATACTTCATTATGTACACATCATAAACCATTTCTCTACTCCTACTCTTAACAACAAAACTCCCTATGAAATGATTCATAAGATACCACCCAACTTACCTCACCTAAGAGTTTTCAGTTGTCTTTGTCATACAACCACCTTGACTTCCCAGCATCAAAAATTCTCTCCAAGGGCACAAAAAATAGCTTTTCTTGGTTACCTAGAAGGAACAAAAGGATACATCCTATATGATCTTACTGCCAAACACTTAAGTGTCTTCCGAAATATTGTTTTCTTTGAAACTCGGTTTCCTTTCATGACTGTTACACCACCTTCTATTTATGTTTCTGTTCATGCAGATATTAATTCATATCTTGATGATAGTTACCCTTCTAAGCAACCTATACCTCATAATCTCAATATTGATCTATCCCATAATGTTCCTAACACAATATAGTTGTTCCTCCTTCTCCCAGACGTTCCACTTGCATAAGTCAACCACCAAATTGTCTTCATGATTTTCACTACGGCTTATATGTTGCCAAGGCTACTAATTTGTGTTTAGGTATGACAACTTCCCATAACTCTCCTCGTTATCCTTTTATCAGATGTACTTACCTATGATACATGTTCTCCACAATATACTACTTTATGCTTAAATGCTATCTCTCTTGAAGAAACCAAGTCTTATAAACAAGTTGTGCAATCGGAAGAATGGTAGAAGGCCATGAATGCTGCATTACTGGCCCTTGATCAAAATGGCTCATGGGTTCTCACTGATCTTCCACCTGGTAAACACCTAATAGGGTGCAAGTGGGTATGTAAAATCAAACTCCATGCAGATGGCTCCATTGAACTCCATAAAGCTAGCCTTGTGGCAAAAAATCCAACTCAAAGGCAAAGACTATTTTGACACCTTTTCTCCAGTAGCCAAGCTTACTTTTGTTAGAGTTCTCATTGCCATCGCTGCTGCCAAAGGTGGCCTCTTGCCTAACTTGATGTTAATAACGCCTTTTTACATGACGAATTTAATGAAGAAGTCTATATGTCACCTCCTCCAGGCTTGTCTATTTCACTTAGGAAGATTGTTTGTTGCGCAAATCTCTCTATGGCTTAAAATAAGCTAGTCGTTAGTGGTGCTCAAAATTGTCCACTTCCCTCACATCTCTGGTTATGTACAATCAAGTTTTGATAACTCTATTTTTCTCCATCATATTTTGAGTTCCTTCACTGCTTTGATGGTTTGTGTGGATGATATTATCCTTACCAATGATTTAGTTGCTGAAACCAATCGAGGAAAATTGTTCCTTGATCAACAATTATGTATTAAAGACTTGGGGACTTTTCAATATTTTTTTGATTTGGAGGTAGCATGATCTCATCAAGATATTGTCGTTAACCAATGCAAGTATGCCCTAGAGCTTGCAGATGCTGGTTTGTTAGCTGCTAAACCAGCTTTTCCTCCACCTGATCCTCAGATCAAATTACATGGGACATATGATGATCCTTTTTTAGATGCTTTCGCTTATAGATGACTCATTGGTCATTTGCTCTATTTAACTACTACAAGACCAGACATAAGCTTTGCGGTCTAGTCGCTTAGTCAGTTTGTCTCCACCCTAACAACTTCTCATCATTGCGCTGCAACTCGAGTTCTTCGTTACTTAAAGGGTTGTCAACCAAAGGGCTATTTTTTCCTTCGAAAAAGGATCTTCATGTCTCAGGTTTGCAGACTTTGGTTGGGCTTGCTGCCCCGATACCAGAAGATCTGTCACTTGTTTTTGTGTGTTCCTTGGTCCTTCTCTTGTCTCCAGTGATGGAGCCACTTGGTAGCCAAGTGGTGCTTTGGCACGAGATGACTTTTAAAAATGGTACATATTTTCTTTAAAAATTAAGGTACAAGCTTGACATTTGTTAGGTTTTTAAAAATAATACAACATTAGCATTTTTGGGTTCTACCTGGCTGAGTCTTTTAGCACTGGCTAGGTTTTTCTTGGCTCCGCCACTGCTTGTGTCATGAAAGTCTAAAAAGCAATCCACTGTCTCTTGTAGCTCTTTTGAGGTTGAGTGTCGAGCATTAGCTAGCCTCTCATATGAGTTACAATGGCTTTAGTTTCTACTTGATGATCTTCGTCTTACTTCTCAAAAGCCTGCATCAGTCTTTTATGACCATAGATCTACAATTTATTTAGCTCACAATCCAACGTTTCATGAACGCTCTACACATATAGAATCGGATTGCCATACTACTCGAGAAAAACTGCAATCTGGTTTTCTGCGTTTGTTCCCTATTCCTTCCGCAACTCAACTTGCAGATGTGTTTACAGAAGTTCTTCCCTTTCCTTTTTTCTCTTCTATCATCTCCAAGCTAGGACCCCTCGACATACAGCGTCCATTTGCAGGGTAGGGGGATTAATACAGTATAATAATACAGAAAAGACATAAGAGAGTTCGAGCCAAGTATCGAAAGAACGTAGTCTCTAGTTTTATGCATTTGATAATTTCATGTAACTAATTTTAGTTCCAAAACTACTTTTGGTTAGTTTGTCTGTTAGTTTTTGTTTATCACTTTGCTAACGTTTAAAGCTTACTTGTATTCTTTGCATTTCTATATAAGTGCTTAGCTGCACTTTTGTACTCACTTTCTCCTCATAATATTTTTGATATAATGAAAGCTTAGTTTCATAAGAAATTTCCTTTCCCTTTCTTTTTCTATATGTGGTTCTCCCCCTGGCTTGTAGTGCAAAATTTCAAGCTATTATTCTACTATTTTCTTCTTGAGCAATAGGATGAATGTGAATATGCTATTGTGCTTGTTGTGTCTTTCAATACTTGCAATGGAAAGGACCCAACTGTTAAATTTTTAAATGAGATGATGGACCAATTGTTACTTTAATTTGATTTTGTGATGCTCGTTTAATGGGAAAAATGTTTATCCTTTTAAATGACACAAATTATATCATTTCACTCTCACAAAGAGGTGAGATCCACATCTTTATTTTTTTTGTCAACTCTCTCTCCTTCTTTATCTATCTTTCTCACTCTCTTAAAATGACACAATCTTACCTCCTTTAAAATGACATACAATTTACCCTTGTTTAATTGCTCTTAACTTGTTTGATATTATGCTTAACCACTAGATCATCCCTTTTGAAATATGCTTCGTAATGAGATTTATTACCATCCTCTTATTGGGATTTGAGTGGAGATTAGAATAGTGGACTATATTTTTGGTGTTAAAGAATGTGTGTTGTGATGATATTCTCGCTTGTTCCCTGATTGCTAAATGAGAAGGATTGTTTGATTTGAGGCTGCACCTTGAAGTTTTCCCCATTTTTGTTTTCTATCACCTTGTTTGCTTTTTTTTTTTCGTTTGCTTGCTCTTTTGTATTTAGAATGTAGCTATACTTGGATCCTTACTTTTAAAGGTGACAATATAGGTTGAACCCGACGAGTCAACCCGTCATCTCGCCGAAGCGGGACGAGTTGGGTTACACATCTTAACCAACCAATCCACCGCAACCTGTCCTGCTGTGTTGTGGGTCAAAATAAGTTAGCGGTGGGGTCGGGCGGGTTGGCTCACCAGGTCAGTTTTCCTTTTTTAGTATTAGGTAGTATTTTATTTGTTATTAATGTGATATCCAATTTTTTTTTTAATCTTAGTACTTGCCTAAAAAAATATAGAAAAAAACTTTATTTATGACAAAGATTATCCATATATAGAAATAAAACTGAGTTCCTAAATAATGTCTGACTGAATATTAATATACATTTAAAATTGAAATTGGAAAAAATTAAGGGGAGTGTGAAATGAAATTAAGTAATATTAAAAATTTATAAAATATAAATTATTTTTGAATTTTAATTATTTTAATTTTTTAAATGGTGGGTTGATGGGTCAACCCACCATAAAATGGGATGGGTTAAATTTTTTAAACCCACATTCAAAGGCGGATCAACCCCACGTTTTTGGCAAATCAAGGCGAGTCAACCCATATTGCCACGTCACTTATTTTTTCACATTACGTGTTTTCAATTTTAGTGTATATAATAATAATAAAAATCTTGTGTAGATTAATATTCCAAATTTAGACTCAATTTAAATAGGGGAAGGTTATAGTTACTATCTTTTTTTTATTACTTGTTATTACCTAATCTTAACCGTTGATTTCCGTCAATCTAACGGTTATAATTTATTGAATTACACTTCTTAATTAATTATTAATTCTAATAAATTATAACCGTTAGATAGACGGAAATCAACGGTTAAGATTTGCTAGTAACAAAGTAGTAAGGAAAGAGGTAGTAACTATAACCTCTCTCGTTTAAAAAATAAATATAAGAAAACACAAGGTAAACCCGAAAGTTAAGCGGGTTAGATCCGACTCATGGCGGGGTTTGAATTCTGAAGCGGCGAAACGCTCCATTTCTGCGCGTTTTGAGATTTGAAAGAAGGAAGTTGCAAAGCCCTAAACCCTGTTTCACTCTGTCTAAGATCATGAATATGGAAGTTGGAGTTGCAGAGGATCACATCGGAGAGTAACGTACAGATGAGGAAGAAACTTCTGATCGCCCTCTCCTTCCGCTCCAATCGCAACCTCACTCCCACACCCAAACACGGTAACTTTCTTCCATTGTTCTCTCATTTTCTTCTCTTGCTTCTTTGTGCTTTCAGTTTGCTAGGTTTTATTGGAGACTAAGCCTAGTTAGGAATAGTATAGAAGAATAGCTTATTGCTTATTCAGAATCTGTTTGTAACTCAATCCTCTAACAGTTTCTCACATGTAACCGATTCTAACTGACTAGGACAGTTTCTAACAGAATTAGTTCATTATCTAACTGAATTAGTTTAGATTCTAGATATCCACTTCTGCACTATAAATATTGAACTCACTGTAACAAAACAAAATAACAGAACATGGTTTTCAGTTTCAGATTTCAGAGTTTATGACACTATATTTCTCTCACTTCATCTCAGTCTTCGCTCTTCTTATCTCCCGGTTTTTCATCCATGTACATTTTCTACAGGTTTTCTCAAATTATTATTCTGGATTTTTGTTGTTATTAAGGCATAGGTTTTGTTGTTGTTTTTTGTCGGACGTAGACATGAAACTAAGCTCATTGATCAATCGCTTTGTTTTAGATGCTATTTCATGGTGCTTTAATGAATTTGGTGCTATCTTTAGTTTCGTCTGCCATGAAACTGAATTAGAATGGGGAATTAGGTCAATGACATTGAGCCTTGAAGCTACATCTTTTTGTTTGTTACGTTTTCTTAGGCTATGCTTGGATATTTTATGATGGGTGGAATGGAATGGGATGGGATGGGATGGGATGAGATTGAATGGAATAAAAATACCATACTACTTTTTGGATATTTTATGATGGAATGGAGGAAAGTCCCCCCCATTCCATTGTTTGGGAAGTGAATGAAATGATAAGAAGATTAGTAAATAATAAGTTGGTTCTATTTCATACTCCTAAATTGGCGAAAGAGAAATAGAGGTATTAGATGGAATGGGATGGAATAGATTTCATCAGGTTCCATTCCATTCCATCGTATTTTAAACTATCCAAACAATAGCAACTAATACCATTCCATTTGAGTTGTTTGGAGTGAAAGGGAAGGGAATGGAGGGTAATTTTTTTATTTTAAGTAAATAAGGTCTTATTTGAAGGGCCGGCTTGGCTCAGCGGTAAGCTTGCTTGCCGTGGTGTGTCAGGTCGCGGGTTCGAATCAGTCTCTCTGCAAAAAGCAGGGGAAAGACTGCCTAGAGTATTCGCTTCCCCAGACACTCACGAAGTGGGTATTTGAACTGGGTCGGCCCTTAAATAAGGTCTTATTTGATGATTGCTTTCAAGCATGCGGAATAGTTTGAGAAACTATCAATTAACCTATCATCTGTTATTCATTTTTATAAACATTTTATAACCCTCGTAATTTAAAATTGAAAAATTAACCTTCCCTACCCTTTCTTTCCTAACAAAGCCTTAAAGAGTTAAAGTATTGGGTTTTGTAGTATTTACACATACAGGATTGAATTCTTGTATAGAAATATAACTAAGCTTTTCTCTTCATTCTCTTGATTGTTATTTTATGGGAAAGCATTTCTTGAAGCTTATCTTAGTTTACAGTAAATTTGATCTGTTGAATGCTATGGTGTTATTTGAAGCATCTATGTATTTCTTGAAGCTTATCATATTTTACAGTAAATTTGATCTGTTAAATGCTATGGTGTTATCTATCTGAAGCATCTATGTGGATTTTTTTTTTTTTTTTTTTTTGTACTTGTTAGTAACAGTTACTGCTTTGCCATGCCTTTCTTTAGAATAAAGGTTGAAATTGTAATGTATTACTGTCCACCAGGATATTGTTTTTATTGAATTATGTAATCAAATATCTACTGTGTTGTTTGACAGTATCCTTTGAGGTATGCAATTCCATTGGTCCGTCAAATGTCCAGTGGCGTGGATGGTCATATGCTGCTTCTGTACCTTCTGAGACACCAAATGCTCAGAAGGGTGGAAAGAGGGTTCCAAGACATGAACGGAGAGCTATGGTGGAGTCCTTTGTGAACAAGTATTTCTTTGTTTCTTTTGAAGTAAAAGCTTTATTTAACACTTTATGAGATTTCCCGTATTATGTTGCTTCCTGGCCTTTTTATATCGATTGTTTCAGCATATTAGGAATGCATGCATCACAGCGTACCTGCCTTTCTTAGAATATTTTCGCATGAAGTTTAAAATAGATTTTGTAAGCACAAGGGGTTATAGAATAAGTATTTCAAAAATATTTAATGCAATTTCATGTTAGATGAACTCTACTTTTTTGTTGCATCCGAACAGATAATAAGGGGTAATAGAATAAATAATGGGTAACAGGAATAAAAAAAAAAGACATGTTCAACTGTTCTTATGACCATGCTTGAACAAAATGCTTGTTTTTGATGACATGTCCTGCTTATTGCTAAACTTTTGTCTATGGTCAACAATAGAATAATGTGTGGATATAAATTCTTTAAGCTGTCCTACCTTTCTTTATTCTGTTCATTTTCTGGTTAAGTTCATGCTGGAGTAATCAATTTATGTACTTATTCTCACATCTGTGCATTGGCATTATTCCTTAGGATGCAACCAGAGGTTCTACTAGGACAGAAAAGGAGAATATTCATGACCTTCGTTTTTTATAACATTGCCCCAGTCCAATTATTGTAGGACGGTGTGCTCTTATTTCTTGTTAGTCATTAAGGAATAGTTGAGTAAATTTCCTTTTTCTCTGCAGGTATAGAGCAGAAAATGATGGGAAATTCCCAACTACAAAGGATATCAAGAAACAAGTTGGTGGCAGCTATTATGTTGTCCGGGAAATCAGTCAGGAACTAAAATACGAGTCTAAAATGAAATCTTCAAACGGCATGGATGAGATTTTGGTGGAAAAGCTATTTGATGATAGTAAACTTCTGACCACTGAATCTGTCAATGTTTCATCTGGTAATACTGAGATTGCAAAACACAGGCCTATACAAGATGTTTCTCCGTCAGTGGTTTTAGATGACAAAGAGACTGTTAACACTGGTTATGATCATCTTGAAGAAAAGAGAGGGCCACGGACTTCCTCTTGGGAGAGAAAGTTGTCTAACGAAGTTGAAACTATCTCTACACCAGTAAGATTTGACAATAGGCACCACTTGTAGTTTTATGGATATATTAAATTTAGTTGTTATGGATAAGTAATGCTCCTACCTGATCAGAGTATGGTTTTTGTTATGTTTAAAAGGATGTTGAACATTCTTTTTTATGTAAATGTCATGACTATAGTTCAAAGGACAGAAGGAAAAAGTAAAATCATTATGCTTCAAATTTTTGCACTTTTCTGTTCAAATGAAAATGCATTACTAATGCAAAAGATGCAGCTAGCTGTCTTTTGATGTGTAATTGCTAATCTGAAATCAGTTCATTTTTTTCTAGTTTATTATATAAGTGTTAGTTTGATATGGGGTAAAATTAGGGGTGAAGAATTCATGGGTCATTTATAGTACTCAGTTTATTGAAAACAGATATGAATTTTTCTTTTTTTTTTTACACCCATGCCAAACTGACCCTAAATTTGCAAAGCCTTGGACTAATAGCCACTGCCATATCTGTATAACCTTATCTTCATACTCGACCTGAAATCAAGATCGGCAGCACTTGTAAATTGTGAATAACTTCATTAATTTTAAATGCATTCTGGTAGGAACTCTCATACAAAAAAATGCAGAGGAATGATAAATGGTCTGATGGGTCTACTCCAGCAAAAATGCATTATATTAATTTTTATGCTGTTAGTTATCAGTTTCACCCGTTGTTGGTTCTGGCCTTCCTACAATCCTCACTGTTTTTCTTATTGATTTTTAGGTTTTGTACTAGTAATTGAATGGTATATTTTGATGATTAGATGCAACAAGGGCTTTTCTTGTAATACTTATAATTTGCCTTCTGTTTTATTGACAGGGTAATAATTACATTGCATCTGAAAGTAATGCTTTGGATAAGTGTTCTAAGGAGCCTTGCCAATCAAGTCTCCAGATGCCAAATGATGTTAAGACTGAGGGAGCTCTTTCTAGTTATTCTGATTCTGTTGCACCAGAAAGTCAGCTGCTACAAGAGGAAATAGAAGGTGTTTCTACTCCCTTTAGTGCAAGTTATGGTACTGATTATGGAAAAGCTGGGGCCTATGAATCTGAATTTGTTGATGTGGAAAATCATCAAAATATGGAGAAAAAATGCATTGAGAAAACAGGTTATGAGAGAATGGAGCAACCTGCCTTGGAAGACCTTTCTGGAGAGCCTTCCCATTCAAGTCTCCAGGTGCCAAATGATGTGAGGAGTGGGGAAGCTGTGTCTAATTCTTCTTCTGATTCTGTTGCACCAGAAAGACACCTGCTAAAAGAAGAAATAGAACAGGTTTCTGCTCCATTTATTGAAAAATCTGGCCGCAGCATAGGTCAGAGCCATGATTCTAAGTTTGTTGATATGGAAAACCATCAAACAGCTGAGAAAAAAGGCTTTGAGAAAGCAGCATACGAGATAAAAGAGCAAGATGCCTTAGAAGACCTTCCTGGTGTGGATGGTTCGAAGCATAAAATGGAGCAATCTCAAAGGTCTTTAGAACTGGATGAGTCCAAAATGTAAGTCCTCTCATTTGTTTAGATATACAACTTTATTATTACAGCTAGTACAATATTATTACTATTTGCATTATTCAAGACTTTCCAGTACTAGTTATGACTTTGGAATCATACAGAATTGGGTGTGGTTAGGATGCACGTAGTGTAACAGGTAAATATTCCATGTGCGCTCGTCAGTGTATGTTCATAAAACATTGATAAACAATTTCTAAATTGAATAGAAAGTTTAAACAATGATGTAGAGAAGCACAAAAGAACATTCTTGTAGAAAATATTATAATTAATATTTATTATTTGACAATAATACAATTCAAATAAACAAGAACACACACAGTGACACTCGCACAGACTGTTTTATATACTCAACAGAATGCTCAGGCAGAATAATGTTAAAACCAAAAAAAGCATGTTCCTTCTTACTTCCTAGTCTTAATTAAAGTCTAAAAGATAAACGGGGCAATAAAATTAACATGTAAGTATCATTTTATTCTAATGAAATGAAACACAAAGTCATAAAACTTGAAAGAAGGGTTCGAAAGAGGAAAACGATGGACTTTGTTGATTATCCCACTTTCATGCCCAAAATATATCTGCAATATCCTGAAATTATACACAAATTAAAAATTGATGTATCTGGTACTTACATTAGTCATCTGAGCATAAGAACAGGTACTGGTACATATACTTTGTACATTTATAGATTATAGTTCTTCTTGAGTTTTGGAAGTAGTATGTGTATTCTACCTTAAAAATGTATTAATGAATGGTTGCGTGTGCCAAGAACATACAGCTGTCCTATACAATATTTGCAGCTTTTCCTGTTATTTTCCTTAGATCACTTAATTTCTGTTCATGTCTTTATTCTTTCCAGTAACATTGTATAGGATATTAAGGTTGCTTACATTCTCCCAATATCCAGTGACAGCTCTATTAATAGGGAGACCAATGTAGCAGTGATTTCAGAAAAATCAACTTTGTGGGGAAATCTGAAGTCATTTGCAGATAGCATCATTAATATCTGGAGAAAATAATGAAGCTTTATGAAGGTATATGGTGCAACTTGCAAGAAATTCAATCTTATTGTACAGCTCTGACGGTATGTGTAGGGTTCATGAGATGCATATTTTTGACCTGGCAATTTTTAATGGAAGACATTTGCACATGCGTTTGTAGTTCTACTATTCCATTTGTCTCATCTAGCTTAAAATCAAAACTACTTTGATTCCCAATCCAGTAAATTAACTTTTGTAAATGATTTTCACTGTGACGTGAACAATAGGAAAGGAAATGCACGATCTTGCAATTTACTCCCCTATGGAATTTATATTCATAAATGACTATGTTTATGTATGAATTTGAGCAGCTGAGAATGGAAATGCCAAGGATGCAAGAAAGCCAAGGTCAGTCCTCACATCTATATTTTTGATGTGGGCCCGGGGGTGCTTTTGCATTTTGGAGAGCACTCGAGAATAATTGATTTTTGAGGACAGCAGTTTTTTTTTTTCCATAGACACAAGACCCATATACAGAAATTGAAGAAAAAGGTAGGGTTTTTGAAATTTTATTTTTAACATCCAAGTATACTCATTACCCTTTATCCAAATTATATGCTTTATTTTGTACAAACTTGCAAAGCATGAGCACTAATTGCTGTGGTTAGAAATTACTGTTATTTAGAGCTAGATCAGAAGTCGACGCAGATGCTCATATCCTACTTATATTCATCACTTTGTGCATTCACATTAAAACGTTCAAGTGTCCTACATTTATGTTAGGACTGTCTACTATATGTTCCAGTGTCACCTATTGCTGAATCCGTGAGGTATGTAAATGTCAGGGGAACCTTTTTTTTCCTATTATAATATAATGTAATATAATATAATTAAATTTAATATATTTTTCCTTGATAGCTGGCTGTGGCAGAGAAACAACAATTCAGGTTATAAATGATATAAAGATGAGCTTTGTTTAATTTGCTCTCGGCCATCCCCATATAAAAATGAAATGACAGTTCAACAAAATTAGATCTGCTACTATACGTGTGCCTAGTATTCATTAATAGCATTGCGATTATTTTTAATGCTACATGTTTTTTCTTATGCAATAATAGCGTTGATATTTGAATAAGGATAATGTGATGGTTCGAGGTCAGGTATCTGTTAATGAAGAGATTCTTGCTTTGATATATCCGGTTAGTTTGTAACATTACCTTCGAAAAGAAACAAGATTATGTACTCAGCTGACTAGGCCCCAAATCTGAATTAAATAAATCAAATGGGTTGGAAATTGAAGGTTGCAATGCGTTATATTTTGTTTTACTTTATTAAAAATTAAATATAGTTATATCAATACTTGCTTACTTTAGAGATAAATTCACTCATTTATTTTAAAGGAGAAATAATAGAATGACTTTTAGAATGGTTGTGACCATAGGTTCTTAATTTTAAAAATAACATGTATGTTGTCTTAAAAAAGAAAAGAAAATTATTTTTTTCTCTAAATCCTAGTATTATATAGTGAAAAACATGAACCAAAAAAAATTGGTCTCTCTTAACAAAAAAAAAAAAAGGGGGAAAAGAAAAAAGAAAGAAAGAAAGATCAATGTTGAAGCAAATGAGTGCATTTATAATTTGTTAAGCAAAGAGAGGCTTTAATATGTTGTGACCAATTGCCTGTGTGAATAGTTAAATAGTATTTGTTTAGATCATGAAGGATGCTCCTATATTTCTTTTGTAACAAACAGAGATGTGTGGCTTGTGACAATAGCGCCAATGATTTCATCAAGTTGCTGAACCATTGGCAGAGGATAGTAGTATAAAAAATTGAAGAATGACAGCTCTTGGCTGATTCTGCAAGATAACTATAACTCACGTATTGTTGTATACTTCAACTCTTCAAGATGCTTGTTTGTTAAAATTAATGTGGTGGCTTTTGCAAACAAGAAACCTGCCAATCTTCAACTCTTTTAAACAAAAGCAACGTCAATTTAATATCTTATCCTAGTATCTCAGTTTCTTTCACAAATCAAGATTTCATATTAGCTCCCAACTGCAACATTAGAAATTTAGAATGTTTTTTTTTTTTTTTGGAGAATTAATTAGAATGTTCTTAATGGAAACATTTTAACACTTCTTTATAAATACTGCCAAAATATTTGTTTAGTATGTGCCTTGCGGCTAACAGGGAACTAAAATGGTTATAGTATCTTCGATTTCTTAAAGCATCTTAGTTAGAATCATGCTTGGGAAATAATTGCAATTAAATTGTTGATTAGCATGAGTGAAAGGGGAAATGGGTGGAGTGTGCATGTATTATTGTAACTTCGAAGTTATGTTGTAATTGCCTACCTCATGCTTATTTACCCGAGTCTAAAAAATATCAAACTGACGCTACAGAGAGACTAATGTGATACTTTTATACATGAGATTAATATTTTTCATGTTATAGAAGATAATCTTATGGGGATGGGATATTGTGACACCCAAGTTATGTTACACCCAGTCAATCTCACCGTTAGATCGCTTATGTTGATCCAACAGTTATATTTATTTTCATCTTTGTATAGTCATGATTTTCCCAATTTAATATTTTATATTTATTTCTACTTTTGTATGGTTATGATTTCCCATATTTAATGCTTTCACTTTAAATTTGGGAAATCATGACCATACAAAGGTAGAAATAAATATAACCGTTGGATCAACATAAGCGATCTAACGGTGAGATTGACTGAGTGTCACATGGGTGTAACATAACTTGGGTGTCACAATATCCTATCCCAATCTTATGTCTTATACATACATAAAAGTGTGTGGGACCCATATAAAAAGAAGAGAAAAAAATGAATCCTATACATTTTTATGCATGTATATGAGATAGTTATCTCCTACAACGTAAAAAATATTAATCCCTTTATATATATATATATAACTTTAAAATTTGACACCAAATTCTAACCGTTGATTTCGTCAATCAACGGTAATTATTTATTGGGAATTACACATATTAATTAATCATTAATTGCCATAAATGATAACCGTTGATTGGCGGAAATCAACGGTTAGGATTTGGTGTCAAATTTTAAAATTTGACACCGGTTGTAACACCCCGTTCTAGAACCGGTTTGTTAACATTGACTTATGATATTAAGCGCAGTTACAATCACATTGGTGCAATTAAAATCCAGTTAAATTTCTCTTTTAAAACAAGCCGAATTAAAATTACCCAATTGCGTGACCATAACCATAATACATTGTGGAATAACATACTTAAAGCTTAATACCATACTTTCATTTCACTTATTATGGTCTTCATTTGCCCATAATATTATAGAATTTTTCATTACTTACGCGTGGGTTCAAACCACGCTCAAATCGGAGCACCGTAGCCCAAGTTATGAGGTTTCTAAGCGACAGGTGCTGAAACGTCAGATCCTCTACGCTTCAAGCGTAGAACTCTACGCTTCAAGCGTAGAGGAGATTAATGGGACAGTGGGTCTACGCTTCAAGCGTGGATCCTACGCTCCAAGCGTGGACAGTCTGGAGCAAGCACCCAAAACAGGGCAGTTTGACCTACCTGTGGTGTTTTAACCATAACTTGAGTTATACTTATCCAAATTACACAATCTTTGTCTCTATGGAAAGCTAAGAAACATATCTACAACTTCCATCAAGACACAAGGATCCAAATCTATCGTATAGGATACGAAAGTTGGACAACAAGACAGGGTATCTTTGTTTTAAATTGGTTTTCCAACCTAAAGGTCTTCTTTCACCTAATTTACATCATGTAATCCTTTCAATATATGAATTCTAGTCTCTCTAGATACTCATACACAATAGAAGCATACATATCATTTCATCATATATGCAAATACCCAATAATTACAATATTACATCATGTTTACAAGTTTCATGTACTAATTATGGGACTTAGCTACAAAACACTATGATCACTCCTTGGCTCCCATCAACAAAAGAGATACCAAAGGGGATGAGCATAGGCTAAGTCCAACCAATTAAACATAGCATGCATATAACAAATGACTTTCATTTACAATCTTGTACATATGAATTACAAAATAGCATGATTAATCAAATGACCCTAAGTCTTCCTATGTCCATTTACTTCAAGTATGGCCACTTGCCATCAGAGGCTCCTGCAGCATCCTTGCCTGAAAGGGGGTCCCCAACAACACGGGGTGAGATATACGAATATATCCAGTAAACCAGGGGGCCTTGGAGCATCTCTCCACCCCATAGTTCAATAACAGTGTAATAGCAATGACAATAATAATGCAGCAAATACATATCCATGCAAGTGTAAACAACATCTTCAGGAGAAATCCCTCGAGCTCTCGAGCTGTCCTAAGGATACTCAGATGCAAATAGTCCTACTGGCCAGCTAAACTACCAAGTATGATTTACGCATCGTCATGCTACATACCAACATAGGGAAACACCATCCTATGTCACACCAAAGCATGCAAATACATATAACGAAGCATTACTCTATTTCAATGCATTTATATACAACAACACACCATGACCCGTTCAGGGCTTGGTGGAACAATAAAGGGAATTACACCCAAGGTCCGAAGGCTTACCTCAAAGCTTCCAACTAAACCTTTGTTCTTCACCAATGTTCACAACACAACATTAACTTCAAGGAGCTAACTGAGCTCCATAGCTTGCTCCAACGGTTGGTTATTCACGGTTGGTCCAAATGCCTCAATCCTAAGCATCACATGGACAATATCAACAATCAACCCAAACCAAACCATTGATTACACCAACAAGCCAAACCATAGTCAAATGCATAATTTTGTAATTTTCCAAACAAAATCATATGACTATATAAACTTATTTTCACCGATTAAATGTCATTCCTATCATTTTTCTCAACATACTCTAGGCCTCAATCTTCCTAGAACATAGCCCATTTACTCACATAACCATAAGCCCCAAAACACTATTCATCCAAAACCTAAATCATGGATTCTTCATGAAAATAGAGTTCAAAGGATGAAATCTTACCACCAAGTGTTGCACAATCAAGGGGTGATGGTTCCTCAAGCTTCCATGGAGGTAGAAGCTCCCAAATCTCACACTTCTCCAAAGGGTCAAAACTTTGGGAAGAAAAATCTCCACCCACACAACTCCCCACCAAGACCCAAGCTAGGATTGTGAAAGAGGGGAAGATTTGAAGTGGTTTAGGCTTTTGAATCACACAAAACCATCAACGATTGCACACTCTAGGGTTTTCTCCCCCTTCCTCTCTTCTTCTCCTTCCCTTTTCTTCTTCTTTCCTTTTCTTCTTCTCTCCCTTTTCTTTCTGCGCACAAGGGTTGGGGAAATAAGGGTGCCCTAAGTGGCTTCCCACTTAACACAGGTTAAGTGGATATTAGTTCATCTATCTATTCAATTCCATAAATTACCAAACTTTACCCAACAGTCTGGAATATTTTTTTAGGAATATTTCTACTTTTGTTTTTATATTTCGGGCACTTTTGTCTACACCCATTTATACCCCTTAATTTTCACAGAGTACACTTTTTACCTCAAAAGTGACCCCATTTAATTTTATAAGGGACTTTACTTATTTTTACTCACTAATACATGCTTAATTATCTAATCACATGTATTTTGCTAATTAATTATTTTGGGCTATTACACCGGTGTCAATGGATCCTATCCCTATATATATATATATATATATATATATATATATATATATATATATATATATATATATAGGGATAAACATTTCTCAAGCAGCTTGAGATAAGTTTATCTCCGGCTAGCCCCAAAACTACGTCGTTTTGATTAATGAAGGGTGTTTATGTAATTTTAGGTGAATTAATGAAGGGTGTTTTTGTAATTTTATTTATTTTTATATAATATACATTTTACTGAAACACCGTTCATTAATTCACCTAAAATTACATAAACACCCTTTATTAATCAAAACGACGTAGTTTTGGGGCTAGCTGGAGATAAACTTATCTCAAGCTGCTTGAGAAATGTTTACCATATATATATATATATAATTTTATACCAATATAAATTACAAATATATTCTGATTCAAGACCGGTTAAATCCACATACTTAACCAGTAGATAAATATAACACATTAACAAAGCGCTACAGGACTTATTGGAGTAGATAAATATACGCATAGATATACAAATATTTATTGGTATAAATGATGAGTTTTATATTTCTCATTTAATATGAGAATTCAAACTTTCCTACACACCCTTTGATTTCCGTGCTGACATGGGTCATACATCTAATTTTTTTTAACACATGGGTCCGTGAGATTTCAAATGAAACATCTAACATGAGATTTCAATTCTCATTTAACATGAAAAATATAAAACCCATAAATGATAAAGAGCTTGTTTTCCGTGCCAAATTAAATTAGTTGAGTTTTCAAATGAACCGGATGGAAAAAAAGAAGCAGATCGATACTAATAAATTGCTGTGAAATGGATTAGATAATAATGTTTCTTGCTTTTTATAATATATTAAAGATAGTACATGAGTTGATTTATATATTACTTTTAGTATATAGTTAAATTTGTAAAAAGAAAAATTATAAATATAACTTTCCTCATCAATAACAAATCTTACTTTAGCCGTATGTATTCCCCTATGATTATTTCGTATTCCGTTGAAGCAAACTACACTAATTTGCTGACATAACTAGCATTGTTTGCTTGGCTGGTTCTTGCTGGCATATATAATAATTGTGTGTATATCAATCATCCAATAAGACTTCAACATTTATATATGCTTAAATAATTTACCCCATAACTTTATGGCGCTGATTCCAGGAAAGAGGCCTTAAAAAAGGGATTCAACTCCTTTACTACTTTGACTGGTTCATTTAGTGGCTCCATAATAACCCGATTTTTCATTTCTACTAGGCTCATTATTGGGAGCTAACAAACAGAGAATGTTTCTTCTTCACTTAATATATTGAGTTCTATTTTGGTGTATTGGAACGGTAAAACTATTTTATATTAGGGTTTTATAAGAGTTATGTTGTAGGAAAAATGATTGTGTAATGTTATAGAGATTCGTTTTGCGTGGATTTTTTTTTGTTGCTTTAGAAAGTGTGGGCCCCACAAAATGTTGTGTGTAGGAAAGTTGTTAGTGTCATGTGACATGATAGATGTAAACCCCTTTATATTATTATTGAATTTTGTGTTGATTATTTAGTTTTTGAGTTTGATTATGTTAATAATCATTACAAGATATGTGAAGCTCATGAATAATATGATAAGACATTATTGAATGTAAGTATTTTTGTTTCTCCACTAATACTGCATCAAAATTAAATTTTTGATATTTTTAACTAGTTAACTTAAAAATGTGATAAAGCGTAGTTAAATATAAACCAATAAATTAACTTTAGAATAAATTTTAAGTCGTAAAAAAAATTTAAAAATAGATCTCTCGTGTAATACATTAGCACAATTGGAATAAATCAATAAAGAGGTCAAGTGAGAAAAAAGTATGTTAAATAGAAGATAGTTTGATTAAGAAGATTGAAGATCTAATAGAAATTATAAAAAAAAATTGTTTCATTATACACTTATTTAGTGAAAACTTTGTTTATATATAGGGTAATACTATTGTTCTGGTTACTGGGCATGTTTGGTGCATAGTAATAAGACCTGATAGTATAAGACCTGATTGTATAAGATCTGATTATATTTTAATACTATATAGCGTTTGGTATGGTATTGTATAAGATAATAATATATTAAAAATTAATATATTAAAAAAAATTATTTTACTATATAAATATTGAAATGATATATTAGTTCTTCGGAATTGTATTTGTAAACAATATTAATACATCAACCCCTTATCAGGCCTAATCCATCACTCCTAGGCCGGATTAAGTTATACGTCATTTTGATGTATAAAGGGATCCTGCTGTGTAAGTTCATACTATACGATGGTCACACCAAATAACTGAAAATGTTATAACATATAATATAAATTTATACTACCAGGTCTTATATATTATATCAAACATGTCTTGAGTTGTGGAGAATTTAAGAGAGAGAAAAGAGAATGAAGTGAGAGAAATTCTTTATAGGATCCACTAATGAAATGTGTATGTAGAAAGGGGACACGATTATCCTGTAAGAGAAGAATATCCATTCCCTTTTATATATCACAAAAAGTATAGTACAATTGTGGAGAATAGTGGCTCCTACTTCTAGTGACCTATTGCTGGTTGTCAATCATGTCTATCCTAGATGACTAGAAATACCTACTTAAGGTGTTTCCTACTATTTATAGCATCAATTGATGCAATACTCTAATTAGAATATGAAGTTAGTGTTTGCTCAAAGATGGAGTTTTTTTATTTATTAGAAAAGGTGTGCCCATCACTTGGAATGTGGCAAATTGATTAATGCATTGTTGCACAACTACTTAGCGTAAAAAGTACAAGTCAAACTCAAGGCTAACTTTTCTTGATGACAACCTCTACTAGTTGATGATTTCACACCTTATTTTGTGCTCTAGAATTTGAAAAAAATGAGTTCCTTATACTATTAAATGCACACCAAAAGCGCTATTTTGGACAAGTTTAGAGACCCTTTTCCTTATATATTCCAATTGTAAAGTTCATTACATGATACAACTTCTTCCCTCTCTTTCTCTCCGTATGTCTCTCTTCAAATCTAGCTAAGGAACATACAGCAGATTCTTACATGCTTTGTATATTATTACTTCATCAGCAGGATTATAAGGTGATTCTAAACAACTTTTGCACTAGGAAATTGGAGTTTGACTGTTCTTTCTGGCAGGGTATATTAACCACTTGGTAACAAAATTACCTTCTCAATTTTTACCATAATTCTCATAATTTTCTTTTTGGGGTGTCTCACACACCAGAAAGATTCATAGTATCTATCATTTAGTTGTTAGGATTTGAGGTTTGCTTTGTGAGATTATGAAAGAGTCAGCAAATCTTCTATAAAATTTTGTATGAATATTGTGGAGAGTAGTTAAGTAGTAGATATGTGATTCTCCTTAGATTGCATATTAGACAAGAAACTGGATTCACATTTGTGATCTTATTCCAACTTTTTTTATTTGATTTTTTGTTGTATCTTTACATATTCAAACTTGATTTAAAAAAAAATAGATTTGAGAATGATTTATTCTTGTAACATACCAAGTTAAAGTGGCCCTACAAGATCTTCTCATAGGGTCAACTAAGCACGTTCCTAGTGATAAATTTTTCCTTTTGCATTTCAGTTTTTTATATAAAATCAGTTCACATTTGCATTGACGAGTGAGTACCATGTCTGGCTCATTATCAATACTCAATTTAAACAATTCAGGTAGAGATGTGATTAGCTTTTCTCTCCATTTTATTTGACACAGAAAATGAAAGAAAATATTTCAGAAACATGGCTAGTTATGATCACTGTGATATTAGCCACTGCACTATTTGCAAAGTTGATTGAAGTCAAGTTAAGAAAGGAAAACAAAAGCAAATGCAGATTACCACCAGGAAGGAGAGGCTGGCCTTTGATTGGTGATAGCATAAATTGGTACAATGCTGTTGCAAGTTCTCATCCCCCTCAGTTTGTTGAAGAAATGGTGAAAAGGTACTCACTGCCATAACAAGAAAAATGCAATGTATTCTTGCTTCTGAAATAGTTTTGAATTGGGATTAATTTAGAATTTGAGTTGCTAGTGAGAAATAGGCATGCAAGTTAATGAATTATTGACAGGTCTATGAAAAACCCTTTGAAGGGACCATTAAGAAAAACTTATGCAGGACAATAATTAGCAAAAGCTCAAAAATCCAATTACATGGCTTGTGTAACCTCTCTAATAGATGAAATGTTCATTTGGCATAGGTATGGTAAGATATTTTCTTGCAGCATATTTGGAAGATGGGCAGTGGTGTCAGCAGATCCAAGTTTCAACCGCTTTGTAATGCAAAATGAAGGCAAATTATTCATGTCAAGTTATCCAAAGTCTTTCAGAGATTTGGTTGGTAAAAATGGTTTGATCACAGTGCAAGGAGAGCAACAAAGGAAACTACATGGGATTGCCTCCAATATGATGCGCCTAGAGAAGCTTAAGTTCCATTTCTTGAATGATATACAAAAGGTCATGCTGCAAACTTTGAGCAATTTTAAGAACAACCAAGTCATTCTTCTCCAGGATGTTTGTAGAAAGGTAAGTAATTTCAACTCATGAATGGTGTTTGTGTCTGTAAGTTTATAATCAATATTTAGTGCCAGTGACTCATTTTCAACTAATATCTGCATGATTTACTACAGGTAGCTATAAATTTAATGGTTAATCAACTATTTGGGGTTTCAACTGAGTCTCAAGTCAATGAAATGGCTCAGTGGTTTTCTGACTTTGTTGATGGTTGTCTATCCTTTCCCATCAACATCCAAGGCTTTGCATATCACACTGCTATGAAGGTACCACAAGAAAACTTCTAAAACCACTGATATATAAAGAGTACAAAGAAAAAAAAAATCTAGCATTTTATTAAGCAGTTATTGTTTAACTATATAACGGGGGCGAACCGGAGCAGTGGTAAAACTGTTCTTTCATGACTGAAAGGTCATGGGTTCGAATTCAGGAAACAACCTCTTTGCAATTATGAAGGGTAAGGCTGCGTACAAGGATTTCCTCCACCCTATACTCGCTAGTCGAGTTTAACGGGGAGTGGTTTTTATTGTTTAACTATATAATGTTGAACTATATTTTAAAGAAATAAGTTTGTTATTCTCAGGGTCACATCCTTCAATGGGTGAACTCTAGTCTATGAAGTAATGAAACTTGAAATACTCAATTTTAGCTTCTCATTGTTACATTAATATTCAAAATTTATCATAGGGCACCCATCTGTCCCATTAAGATTGTTAGGTCATTCATTAATCTTGTAATGAAATTATTGTTGAAAAATATAATTCTAAGATTAATCTGAATAAATGGGGTTATCTAGTCAAATAGTATTGAAGTGACATTATTTGGATACAGGCAAGGGAGAAAATCATAAGCAAGATAAACAATACCATAGAGGTACACAGACAAAATGTTGGTCCCATAGTAGGTAATGGAGTACTTGGAAGACTACTAGAGGAAGAAAGCTTGCCAGATGATACTGTTGCAGACTTCATCATCAATCTTCTCTTTGCAGGGAATGAAACAACCACCAAAACAATGCTTTTTGCAATTTATTTCCTTACTCAGTGTCCTAGAGCCATGAAGCAACTTCTGGTATATATAACATACAACTAGGGTTATATTAACAAATATTTGTTTTTACAAACTACACTATGTCTGACCGGCAATACTCTACTCAAGAGTGTATTACCGATCAGACATAGTGTAATTTATAAGATTTTATAAATAAGAAATTTGTAAATATAACCTTTCCCATTTTTTTACATTAAAGTATCTTTAGGTAAGTTTCCTAGAGTTTAAAATTCAAAAATTGAAGAAAAACTATTTTTTATTAATTTTTTTGCAAATTTTTCTCTTGGACAGGATGAACAGGATTCTCTAAGGAGTAATTCTGGAGAAGAATTTCTTACATGGCAGGATTATAAAGCAATGCCATTCACTCAATGCGTAAGTGATTAACTATTTTTTTTATATCAGATTGGCTTGAACTCATGTTTGATTAGATACTTCATCTCAAAAATATTTTCTACTGAAAGATACTAATTTAATTTGGAGTTTGCATATTCCACATCAATGTGTTAAGGTTTCATGTTGTTTTCCATGAACAGGTTATTGATGAAACACTTAGACTTGGAGGCATTGCAATTTGGTTAATGAGAGAAGCTAAAGAAGACATTCATTACCAAGGTATAGATGATTTTTGCATTGACCTTTCATTATATATAATTATTTGATTCTCTCCCTGATTAAAATAAAAGCAATAAATAATGATGTGTCAAAACATTATTAAATGTAAGTGTAAACCTTATTTACATTGATAGTGCATATCAATTAAATTCTAAAAGTTTTCTTGTTAATTATATGTTAATATTAATACAGTTTACTATTGCAACCATAGTATGCATATAAGAGTTTAATAATATGCTACTAACACTAATATGCTTTTTGAGCAGATTTTGTTATTCCCAAAGGGTGCTTTATAGTTCCATTTCTTTCAGCAGTACATTTAGATGAGAATGTGTACAATGGAGCTCAAAACTTCAATCCTTGGAGATGGATGGAACCTGAAAATGAGGTTAGTACACACACCATTTTGGTGAATACTGCATATAAATGTGTCCTTGCGTTTAACATGATTTCATTCATTTCTGAATTCCTATGCTCTCAATGAAGGAAAATAGAAACTGGAGAACTAGTCCAGTCTATGCACCCTTTGGTGGAGGTGCTAGATTCTGTCCAGGAGCAGAGCTGGCTCGTCTTCAAATTGCTTTTTTTCTTCATTACTTTGTAACTACCTACAGGTAATGCCATTTTTCTCTATGATGCATAATAGGGTCCTCATGTAGTTTATATTGGACCTGCTTAAATTATAACATATGGACTCATCTAAACCTCATTTACACTTATTTTCTTGGCAACTTCTCTGTGACATAACATCTATGTTCTATAATTTAAGTGAGGGTAGCATGTACTATGTAAAAAGGGTAAATTCCGGTACACAAGACTTTCTAATATACGAGGGTTGATTATATAAAGTCTTGTCGTTATATTTTTGCAAAGAAACGGTTTCTCAAATTTGATCTATGATCTTCTGCGGTGACGGAGCCACTTGACTCTTAGGTGGTGCCTTGACACCGGCTAATTTTTAAAAATGTTACATATTTTCTTTAAAAATTATGATATAACCTTAATATTAGTTAGACTTTTAAAAATAATATAACATTGGTACTAGCTAGATTTTATTAATTGAATCTTGTGACACTGACTGTATCTTATCCCTGGCTCCGCCACTGATCTTCCGGTCACAAAAAACAATCTTATTACTACTCTAAAGGTCGTCGTCATTTGGTGTGTTGGCTGAAAACTTATCTTCATAATAGACACATTTTATGGCCTATAAAATCCCATGAATTGTCCTAGCATATATATTCTACAAATGGACATGCCATAATTTCTGGCTAAAACATAAATTAGCAAATTTGATCATAGCTGATGTGTATGGATGTTTTGAACAGATGGACACAAATCAAGGAAGATAGGATGTCCTTCTTTCCCTCTGCTCGATTAGTGAATGGATTTGAAATTCGACTAAAGAGACGACATGATAATGAAACAATTTGAAAGATGTCACCATGTTCATCTCAAATTCCTCCAAGATCTCCACTATTTTTCAGTCATTGTTTTTTTCTGGCAACTTTTTTTTGCTGAGTGCTCTCTCAGTTCTCCCAACAATGATGTGTTTCAGAGTACATATTGTGTTGTCATGTATAAATATGTATAGAATATTTTTCATACCGTAATATGTTCACTACTCATAAAAGGTTGTATAGTATACATTAGCCATGTCTTGGGGTGCATCTTTTTTCTTCACTTTTTTCCTTGATAATCCAATGTTCATCACTTTTTGTGCAAAATAATTTGTTTTTATTGAAATTTCAGTTTGTTTGTTTCTTTTCTCTCTTTATCTCTCTCCGTTGTTTTCTTTTCTTATGTTATCCCTAGCCTCTCAATTTATCAATTACTCAATTAGTCGGTAGCATCGTATTGGTGACAAAATTATCTCTATCAAATTTTTTTTTGTACAAAATATCTAAATGAATATCGATATCCCACTACGATTGTTTGAGGATTTCAGAGAGAAATTACATATCACTCACCAATAAAGTCCTCACATCGACAACAATATTTGAACCCACAATCTTAAAAATATAAACCAAACCTTTAGTGAATTATGTCCACCTTTATTTACTCTTATCAAATTTTAAGATAGCTATATTAACTTAAGCACTACTAATTAAGGTGAATGTGCTTGATAGTTTCTCTCTTTCTTTGAATCCTGTGTTTCTCATAAGCACAATAATAAGCAATTAATATGATTCTAAGATATCTAACATTTAATCTCAGATTAAACTTTTAAAACATTATTTAAAAGTATGAACTATTATAATTTGTATGCTTAATTTAGAACCCCACTTACATCTTATTACTATGATACTCTGGTCATTCTCGTAATCTAAACTATTAATAATAATTTATTAATTGTTGATAACACTATTACAAAATTGTCCCTAGGTCGTCTAGCCATCAATTTTCAGATCATCAAAATTATTTTGTAGCCAACATGATAAAAGGATAAAAAGGATATTTATTTAACAAATTAAATTAATTATTGTAGTAAGGTTTTTATATTAGGAAAAAAATATATTTGATGTATATGTGATAAAGACCATTGCATAGGAA
>JAVKPL010012142.1:0-56400 GCA_032173675.1 Gastrolobium villosum | reverse complement strand
AAAATGGCACACATGCAAGGGGTAAGGGGTAGGTGGTGGTCATGCAGGAGGAAGAGTGGATTTTTGGGTGACACATGGGTGCAAGCTCGAAGGGCTGATGAAGTGTGGTTAAAGTAATCAGCAATTCAGATTGCTTTTCTCTTTTTTCTAAACGCATGCGATGAGGGAAAGGGGTAAAGCTGACTTGATGTTTATTTCATGATCAGGACATGCGCAAAAGGAACCAGGGCATCGTAATGCTACCTAATAGTGTGGAGTCCAAGACCCTAAGGACCTGGCCGCGGCTTGCAGAGCAAAAACTCCAAGTGTCCCCCCAAAGTTACACAGGTGGCGATCATGCAATGAGAGGGTGAGGGTAGATGGCGTGCATGTAGGGAGTCAGGGGGGTTAGGTGTCATGCATGCAAGTGGGTTTATTTTTTGTAGTAGAGATTAGTCACACACTTTTAAGGAGCACTCATAAAAATCTTAGTAGTGTTATGCTTTCCGTGACTTATAGTAAATTATTCCTATATGCTTAACCATGATCTCACATACATAGGATAGGTACTTATATTCCATGGCAATATTCATGATCTTCATAGTAACATAACTCTATTTCTTATTTACGTGGGATGTTACACTCTCTCCAACTTGTTTTGAAGTTTGTCCCCAAACTTCGTCTTACCATTCCAAAATCTGCCTAAGTCTGACGCTTAACCATAACAAATTAAATAAAACATAACAATAGACAAATGGCTTCTCACAATCTCTTTATTATCCCTTACCCTTCATGTCACACTATACTATTTAGTCTACTGATCCAAAAATTTAAAGGTTTTCACGTAAAATGCAATTAACAAATCAGTGGCTTACATCAAAAATACCAAGCCAGACCTAACATCACATTTCGCTAGGCATCTATCAAAGTCATCAATTAATTCAAAGTATCACAAACCAATTGCACTATACATATTCATTAGACAATGCATAACAAAATTTTACTTGCAAGTTAGGGAATAAAATCTTTCCTAAGCTTAATCATAACAAACAATTTCTATTTTCCTCTTACACAAGGTCCAAAGACCATACTACAATAAAGATGAAGTAAAACCGACCCATGAACTCTAGTTATCCATAAATCATAATGAGGCTCAAGTCTTTATTACATACTTAGCTAGCAACTAAACACATCTATATGCACAGTAATTCTTACTGTATGAATTCTATATATGATGGTTGACTGAAAATAAACATCCACTTGTGTCTTCTACTTTCATGCTCTCCTTTAAGGCTTAAAGAAATTCTATTCTAGTGCTCAAACAAAATGTGAACCCGGTCCCATGCCAGCATACCGTTGATTATCTTTCAATGTTATTATTTACATTTCTTGTTCATTACGTGTGTCCACTTCAATAGCATGCCATTTCTCTGATTTGCCCACCTGCTATACTTACTCTACTAAAAATACATGTAATTACCTACAAGGTGACTCTAAAATTTTATGCATTCTAAGTTGAGAGTCAGCAGTTTGATTCGTCAGATTATGTCACAATTGATACAAACAAAATTTACAACCCCCAATTAGGCAAATTTTAAAACAATTGGATCTAGCTGCCTACTACTTGTACAGACAGAAAACTAATTAACTGTGACCTTCACTATACTCATTTTATCTATGCAATTTACATGTTACAAATTATAATTTCGCCTATCTCCTCTTTAATCTTTACCTATAAAGAAGTTTCAATTTAATAAACACTTCGCAGCTAATTACCCGACTTGACAAATATCACGAACAGACTTTCACAAGTTGATTGTCTACAGAAAATTAAGTAAATATAACAGGACACATCAGATTCCAATTTTATAATGTAGAAGGATCTTTGCAAATTCACAGAGGTTCATCACAACAACGTTCAGCAAATGTTTTTAGAGATCTTAGTCCATCACTATAGAGGCATAAAAACTTAATGGTATCAATTAAGTTAACAGCACAGTATTTACCACTATCTTGCGAAAAAGGGATTGAACTGATGGGTAGTGCTTTTGTCTAGAGCTTAGGATTTAGAAGACACCCCTAATTAAATTCTAACTATGAAGTTGAATTAAGGACACGGTGAGGATACTGGGATTCCAAGGTACTAACTTCTAATTGCCAAGTTTATAAGAGGTGTTAAATTTGTTCATTTATTCTGTAGCTACTGTATAATATTTTTCTAAAATCAAAATGTGACCAAGTCGGTCCTTTATGACGTACTCAACAAACTGGGGTACCAAGCAGTCATGCATGCAGCTAATTAATTCTAGTATGCTCTTCCTATATATCACGTAAGGTGGTACCTCTGATACAGTTCGCCAAAACACCCATATGAGGAAACTTCCTCGAGCTTTCCGCTGTCCTAGGTACCTCGGATGTAATTGACTCCACCGATCAGAGGATCCATTAACTCTTATAAGAACTTTCAAATCATTACACACATTACAATTTGAAACAGCTACCAATCATAATCCATCAAATAGACCAGGCTTTCATAATACAAATACACGAAACCAGACTTTAATTCCAGATTTCAACCTAAAATAAATTTCACAAAGATCGAATGTTCAAACAGAACAGTTAACCCAACCTGATTCAAAGAGAGTCTCCTGTATCAATTAGATTATAATAGAACATACGCATCCAGATCATAAAA
The DNA here is from genome assembly GCA_032173675.1 of Gastrolobium villosum. Lineage (NCBI taxonomy): Eukaryota > Viridiplantae > Streptophyta > Magnoliopsida > Fabales > Fabaceae > Gastrolobium > Gastrolobium villosum. The sequence continues at coordinate 53,726 of JAVKPL010012142.1, read as the reverse complement.
CACCTATAATTTCTTGAGCACAACACCTAAACTGAATTTAACTAAGCATTGCTACTACACATTCTAGATGGTTAAAACAATTTAAGCAATTTATAAACTCCAGGTCTGATATATTTCCACAATTCAATTTCAAATACTTCTTTTTAACCGTTACACTTGACAAACTGGTACCCAAAGCTAATAATATCTTTTCATGATTTTCAACCTATTAAACTGAAGACTCCTCGTTAGATTTCTTTCCTGACATGCCAACACTAAGACAAGGTTTTCATGTATTTAATTTATCAAACAAAGGTTACTTACTTTTTACACAACTTAATCAGTAATTCATTACTACGTCCACTTATATGGTTCTACAGAATTTAGTTTACTTATTCTAGTTATCCAAGTCATTCCCTAGATTCAATTCCTAACTAGTTTTCAAACATAGACACCTAACAGAACTTTTTCCTTAGTTGATTCTCGGTGTTTGACAGTTTGATACCACCATGTTACCGAAGAATGTGTTGGCCAGACCCATTCTCAAAACAACTGGAGCATCACCTCATCACACACTGGGAATCGTCAATTTCCATACTTTATTATTTATTCTTTATTCAGGCATTAATTAATTACAGTCTATTACACATCAGACTTCTCTCTTGAGGAGGTTTTCGTGTCTCATAAATACTAATTCTACTTTCGTCATGCCAAGGAACGAGCGGATCCTACTCACTGCATGACATACACGACAGTAGTCTCAAAATTGAGGCACGGTTCCCACTTCAGGACAGAATCACAAACAATCACTTACAACATTATACCATTCAAACAACTCAATTCAACTGCAGCACAGTATTATCAGACAACTCTTGTACAATTCAGTGACATCAACTACTCAATTCAAATAATTCAATGCAGTGAATAGACATCACAATCGAGCAGGGCATATACTACAACAATGTCTAGTATTCAACACCTAAACAACATTCAATAACCACAACAGTGAAACAGTGCAATCCAATTTAGCAGGTCAAACTCAATTTCTCAACCATATTACACTTATCACAGCAGGAATCAACCGCTACACATCCAATCACAGTAAGTCAAATTCCTATACAGCCTACACTTCAGAAATTCAAGCAGTAACTTATAAAATTCTCAGGACTCAAAACTGCTCAAGTAATACATTTCAAACTACTTTAGGTAAACGATTCCACCAAGTGCTTTTAGTATGTCTCAAAATAATTCTAATATTTCAATCAAACTAACTTTCACAATTTATCCGAATAACTCAGCACGTGCCAATCATGATTCAGACAATCCAGTAATTTAATCCAAGCAGTCAGCAACCAACAAACAGTTTAACAGCTAAATTCAACAGCAATGATTAAACAAACATATACAAACAACAACCAATGCAACAATTACACACAAACACCTTGAACCGAACTGCTCTGATACCAATTAGTGTAACACCCACTCTTGTATGCATCCAAGAGGGTTGTTTGCTAAATCGTATTAGAGTTGCAGCGGCATGGAGCTCAGAAATTTTAAAACTTTATCAAATATTTAATTTGGAGACTTAAAAAATCCACATTTTCTTCTCATAAAACAATTTGAGAAAAATGAAACCGTTTATCGAACATAGAAGATTTCAAGGATAAAACCCTTTGCTGAATTTTCTATACTTTGCAGCAAACCTTGCTGTCTTATAAAATCTGTATAAAATCGAATTTAGATGCGATAAAAAATATTCCAAGCTTCTGAAAAACTAGACTTCCGGGGCATCGCATACATATAGATTATGCGCGATTCGGAGGTGAATAGCCCCACGAAACAGAACGCACAAGATGCTTGCGAATTCTGTCCGTTTTCTGGAAAACCAGTTGTAAAGCGAAGCCTATTAAAATTCGTACAGGTTTTTTATAAAAATAAAACCTGCACAGTTTGAAAGTACATTCTCGGGGCTTCGCGTGCATATAAAATAATAGAAAATCGGAGTTCGTTTGCCCCTTGAAACATGACCCGTAAAGTACCGGTAAAACTGTTAAAATTCAGCACTTAATAAAACGTTCAAAAATTCTTTTCACAAAATGTTTCCAAAGCAGTCACTGTTCATAAAAGATCAAAGCAAAATAGAAGATGATAAAGTCTACAGTCATCCAAGAGTACCAAAGTATTAAGCATTACAGTAATCCAATCAATCAAACAGTAACAGTGAAAGTCCAGGCATCGGCAAGCAACAGCAAACATCACGCCTTCAAATGCTTTTACGTCCTCCTGCCATTTATGAAAATAGCAGCCCCAAAGGGGTGAGAATAATCCCAGTAGTGTGGCAACAAAACCAGTAACATAACAGTATTAACTAGGCACAAAATCATAAACAGTCACTTCAACATATCCTTGTTCCTTTTCCTTTTTCCTTTTCATCATATATATATTGCGTATATAACGCCTTTCCTTTGCGCTTTTAGCACCGTCGTGCGCGCACTTCACAGTGGACATCTTATACATGGCACCTGAGCTCGGTGGATTCCAACTGTGGGCCTATGCGGACTGATGCCAAGTGTCCCATACCCTGGTACCTTAGGGATGCCTATATGATGCTTGCTCAAACACATGGTCCTGTACATAACTATTCTAAAATGCAAGGCTTATATGATCTTGGTACATGCATGCCATGCTATGCTTTCACACACAAAGCGTAAAAATAAATGCGGTATGATGTAAGGTGCATGCTTATATACTTGCCATATACGTTATGTTGCCACATAACAACTTTACCTCATCATCATATTGCCATCACGGCACATTCTTGGCAGTATACTTTTATTGTAAGGAACATAATACTTTTTACGAAGTATGGAGCATCATGTCACAACTTTATACCAGTAGTCAATAGTCACATTAGGTAATATCGCCTGACACTTACCTCAAGTCTTTAACATTCTTTTATCAAAACATCACCAATAAGACAGCCAAATATCAATCAAGCAGTCCAATGAGCTAGGATCTTGTGCACCTAATCAAATAGATATACATACATATCCAATCAGAATTCATCATATGTATTTCCCATGCAATGCATAGCTTTCCCATTCTCCTAAATCCTTTGTTTTTAATCGGTGCCCAGGTCTAAGTACTAAGCGAATTTTCTGCCATTACCTTAATTTATTAATTGTCCTTAATTGACAGAATCCGAGGTATTCAATACATGCAAATTTGTTTTTAACCTTCACTAGGTACTTTATATATTCATTTTATCACTACTACACATTACATAGTGTTTCCACTCTTTTAGCACATGATTTATAATCAAACTTCAAAGCTCATAACTAGAAAATTTTCAGACTTAAAGGTCTATTACCAAGTGGTTATCAAGTGACAACATCCAAGGGTCCCATGCATACAGGTTCCACTTGTACAGCCGATCACCTAGGAGCTTAACATGGTTAATTATACACATGTTCTCCACGGTTTAGGAGGGTGATAATGAGATCTATCATGCTGCCTAAAATAGTTCCTAGCGCATACAGGGTTTGGTTCACCAACTAGGTGCTTACAAGTTTTATTTACAAACACTACCAATACCACTTAGACATGATTCATATAATCTTCAGCATGCTTTATATATATTCTTTTAAGCATATGCAAAGCCTATCAACTTTTTAACACATGCAAGTCCCACTAAATATTCCTAATCCGAGGGCAATCCAATAAGATTAATGGGAGCTATTTCCAAGCTCTCAATTAGATTCTCCTAGTGCTTACAAGCATCAAGTCCCTGAAGTTTCCAATGGCAGAAAACAAACGAGAGGGAGGACAAACGTCTTCTCCTAGAGTAAATTAAAAGGCCGAATCAGAGGGGAAAATGAGAGAGTTTAGTTTCAGATTCCTACCTTTCGTGTGTTCCCAAACTGCTCCCCAAATCAGTCCAAGCTCGCCAACCAGAAGAGGGGTAGTACTTTAACCTTCCCACTATAAAACCAATTAGAACAGAGAGCACATAAAGAACAGCCCTCTCTTGCTCTCATGAGCCGAAATCAGGAAGCAAGTAAGGTGTGAATTACTCACTTGTTCTTGCATGCAATGGAAGGTAAGTCAGAATTTTTTAAGGATGAAGGTTTTCCTTGTCCGAAGTCATGCTTGAGGCTGCATGCAGGAGAGTTCCATTAGGAGCCAAAAGAAGTAATCTGCATGCTATTGAATCTCCTCATCAAGTCGAGGAGGAAAAGATGAACGAGGGAGTAGGAAGTTTCTACACCACTATGAATGGAAGAACACTACTGGACAAGAAAATAGGAAGGATGGACTCATATTGTGCTCTCCTTGGCCGCTGCCACTCCTCCAAACCATGCAGAGAAGGGAGTGGAAGATGTGTGTGTTTGGTTCTCATGTTTCCTTTCCAAAAACATGCGGCTTAAGGAAAAGAATGAGAGGAGGAACAGCAGTCTTAAGTTCAGCCGACAGAGATAGAGTGGTGGAGAGATGATTTCCGATTTACATCCTCATGCATGTACCCACAAGTTTCAAAATCGGTTTACAGCAAACAGCCACCAAGGGTTCCGTTAAAATTCTCATGCTCCTAGTAGGTCTTCAAGGCTACGAAATCTGGTGAAGGTTGGCAACCTCCCTCTCCCAATGCTCCAAGAACTTGGTCTAGCTCCTCAAGGATACCCTGCTGCCGGACAAGAGAGGGATGGTAAGCTAGTGTGCAGTCCTTTTGGCTACTGCATTCAGCCGCCTAGTGAGTGAGAAGGGTGAAAACTTGCAAGCTAATATCTTGGGCCTTTCCTCCCATAGATGCCAACGGCTTAGGCAACAAAGGGCAGGGAAGAGAAGTGATATGCTTAGGAGCTTAGATCTGCATGCTCTCAACTCTGTAGTGCAGCGAATGGACAGACTCCAAAAGGTGGAGGTGACACAACTCCACATTCCCATAACATGTGTGTATCAGCCGAACAGCAGGGAACAAGAGGTTGTCTTGATGATTCATTACAACCTCCTACTCAAGTGTTCTCAGCCGAAGAAGGGGTGGAGGAAGATATGTTAAAAATGGTTTATCCTATTCCCAAGGGAGTACGGTTGGAGGGATAGAATGAGAAGAAGATGTGAGCCTAGTCTCCCTTGGCATTCGGTCTGCGGTTGCAGTTTGAGAGGGGAGGAAGTTTGTAGTCAAGGAGATGTTCCTGGCTGCTAGGTAAAGAAAAGGAAGCACCCTACTGTTCCAAGGGTGATGCAAAATGGCACACATGCAAGGGGTAAGGGGTAGGTGGCGGTCATGTAGGAGGAAGAGTGGATTTTCGGGTGACACATGGGGTGCAAGCTCGAAGGGCTGATGAAGTGTGGTTAAAGTAATCAGCAATTCAGATTGCTTTTCTCTTTTTTCTAAACGCATGCGATGAGGGAAAGGGGTAAAGCTGACTTGATGTTTATTTCATGATCAGGACATGCGCAAAAGGAACCAGGGCATCGTAATGCTACCTAATAGTGTGGAGTCCAAGACCCTAAGGACCTGGCCGCGGCTTGCAGAGCAAAAACTCCAAGTGTCCCCCCCAAAGTTACACAGGTGGCGATCATGCAATGAGAGGGTGAGGGTAGATGGCGTGCATGTAGGGAGTCAGGGGGGTTAGGTGTCATGCATGCAAGTGGGTTTATTTTTGTAGTAGAGATTAGTCACACACTTTTAAGGAGCACTCATAAAAATCTTAGTAGTGTTATGCTTTCCGTGACTTATAGTAAATTATTCCTATATGCTTAACCATGATCTCACATACATAGGATAGGTACTTATATTCCATGGCAATATTCATGATCTTCATAGTAACATAACTCTATTTCTTATTTACGTGGGATGTTACAAGTACCATCCCTAATACTGAAAGTATAACCATCTTGTTCTAAACAAGAAATTGAAATAATGTTTCTAGAAATATGCGGAACATAAAGACAATTATTCAAATGCAATAAAAGGCCCGTAGGCAAAATAAGGTCAGCATCTCCAACTGAATGAGCAGCAACTCTTGCTCCATTACCAACGCGGAAATCCACCTCGTTTCTATCCAATGAGGATGGATTAGCATAAGAATAATTTATCTCAATCATGAAAATACCTGAGGCAGAAGCATCACCAAGCTTCTTGTCTTTCACATTGTTCAGGTAGTCTGGACAATTCCTCTTCCAGTGGCCTTTCTTGCCACAATGGAAGCACTCAGCATCACCCTTGTCCTTAGGTGCCTTCTTACCCTTCTTCTTGCCCTTCTTCTTCTTGGATTTTCCTTTGGGCTTAAGGGGGTTACCTTTTGCAGGCTCCTTACCCTTTCCCTTGGCCTTGCTAGGCCCACCAATCAAAAGAGCCTCTGTCCTATCCTTCTTGATAGACACTTCAGCTGTTGTTAACATGCTTAACAACTCAGGCAAGCTCACTTGCATCCCATGCATATTGTAATTCATGATGAATTGACTGAAGGAAGGTGGAAGTGAGGTGATGACTAAGTCATTACTTAGCTCGGCATCCATGATGAAGCCTAGGTTTCTTAGCTTCTCAATCAGCCCGATCATCTTGAGAACATGGCTGCCAACAGACATGCTCTCAGTCATCCTATAAGAGAACAGTTCTCTTGAGGCCTCATACCTCTCATGCCTGCCTTTAATATCATACAACTCCTTGAGATGTACGATAATAGAGGGAGCATCCATATGCTCATGCTGATTTTGCAGTTCAGGAGACATGGATGCCAACATGATGCATACTGCCATCACATTGTCATCCAAGTGCTGTTGGTGGGTTACGAAATCAAATTCCGCAAACCCTTCTTCCCCTTCCCGTGGAGCTACGGGTATTACAGCATCTAAAACGTAGGCAATCTTTTCGGCCCTTAGAACTATTCTTAAGTTCCGGTACCAGTCCATAAAATTTGAACCGGTCAGTTTATTCGTATCGAGTATTGAACGCAGTGACAGTGGATTAGTCATACTATAAGCTGAAAAGGATGTAAAGATAGTTTTAGTTAATATACGGTTATGTAGTTAAAAGCAAATTATTAAAGACTTGAAATAATTTGCCCCTCCCACTATTTTATCTAAGTCAATGACCCTTCCTTTTGACTTAGGGTTAATCTACTTTAGATTTTACCTTAGTGGGATTAAGAGTGCGATTATTTATTTTAATCTTCGTCTGAGACCGCAAGATTAATTTAAATAATGGGTTGATCTTTATCAACAGTATCTCATACCCTCTCTTAACATTAGGTTGACAACTCTTTGTCACTTAGTGGTGCATCTCATGCAACCAACCTAGCACCATTACCCTAAGCACATAACTCCGGCTGTGCCTGCAACTTATGTCTTAGTTAAGCATTAAACCAGCACCCTAAGTGTTACACTTCAAACACTACTCTAGCTCAACGAAATAGTGGGTCCCAACTGAGTTGTGGAGTACCACTATATAGAAGAGTTTTGAGTAGCATTGGTGGTGGGAGGTAATCATATGCTTAATTATATATTCCTTTTAAGGGTTCCTTTTATTTTAGGGTTAATTAGGTCCCATCAAACGCATATTGTAAGTTATCATGCTAGTCGTTACCTATGTCAAACATCTATCGGTATACACTAGTCGCTATTGGACAAACATAATAACCATACAAAACGCGGTTTGCCCAATTCATGCATACTAGACGTTCTAATCATACATGCATATAAACAGTTTATATTGAGATAGCCATGGTGCTCGCGCTTTTGTCCTTTTTGCTTCTTTAAGCAACGGCCGCTTGTCGTCTATACGCCACTAGCCTATTTCTCTAATTACAAATAATTAAAGAAACTCCATAACATTTTTGGAGGGACAAAATTACAAAATTTAAATTACAAATACACTTGTAAATTAAAAGGCGCGATTACACATTAATTTAAAATTCAAAATTCAAATCCGGGCACCATGACCATCCCCTTCCTGTTTGTACCTGAAAAGTTCAAAACTTGCAAACACAAACATTATATTATCACATAATATTTTCACATATATTTTGACATTTAACATTTAAACATCAAAATAACATCAAGATTCATAATCTTAAATTTCTCATTGGCCGAATTTAAAAACAATTTTAATTCAAATTTTGTTAATTCTTTCTTAAAGAAAACAAAATTAAACCATGCATGTAGCCATAAACTCCTTCATGGCCGAATCATATAGGTGACTATATGATAAATTTTGTCACAAAATTTCACGCATATAAACATGACACAATTCATGGAGAAAAATAAGAAATCATTCAAGGTACTCTTAGTACCCTCCATGGCCGAATCTACCCTTTCAAAAAGGGTGTTCATCTTAAAACTTTCATAAAGAAAAAGAAACTAAACCATGATGCATAATGTTTTATGAACACAGAATTAAATTTACATGTTCATAAAAACAAAAACTTTAACACTTTAAAGGATTTGTGATTCAAAATCCATATGCAGAATTTAAATTTTAACCCTTTAAAGATTTTTGACCGTGAAAAACTCCTTTCACCAACAAGGTACCATCACCCGTCGATGGTAAAGCAACCAGGCTCTGATACCACTTGAAAGTAAACTGGCCTTTGAAGGCCGATGCATGTAAGGTGTAAAATAAAAATTTTACTGCGGAACATACATGCACACATAGGTTCATGCTTTAAGACAGCATGATGTTACCTTGTTTTTGGCCTGATTAGTCAGGGAGATCAGATGTCAGGCTTGAAGGGTTCAAACCCTCTAATGGTGATCCACACCACCGTTCGTCAATGATGCAAGAACCCTTTCTTGAAAGCCACCAGATGAACACCACAGTGAGGCTTGCTATGCGCACAAGTGGTGAAGGTGGAGGCTAGGTATTCTGTTTGGAAAGGTGTAGTGAACTACCCTACAGAATGGTGCATAGATGGAGGAGAGTTGGCTAGGTTTTCTTGACCAAAAACCTAAGGTGAGGAGGCTGTATATATGCGCACACCTTGATGAGAGGAAGAGGAAATTTAATTCATTCAAAATGAAAACCAACTTTCAAAAACCTTTGAAGTTTGTGCATGGAACAGGGAGGATAAGGTGGAGCTGTTGCAAAACCAATTTTGCCAACAACCTCCAATCTTATCCACATGAAATTAAGTTCAAAATAATTTAAACTTAAATTCATAAACTATCATATAGTATACTTTTCATGCGCATAATTCAGCCCTAGAAGGGGTCCAAATATATTGAGTAGTTGCATTCAAAATTTGAATCAACTCACCTACTGATTCCCTCAACCACCAAATCTGAATGGAGCTTTGTTTTAAATGATAAGATGACATCCTTAGCACTTAAACTTGAGCACCAAACTGCCCAAGGAAGTGCTCCAAAGATGCTTCTTGATTCAAGGAATATGCTCCAATAAGATCCTGTCTTATCCTTTTGTTATGAAACAACTTTTCAAAGCCAATTCAAATTCGAATTCAAACACTTGAGTTCAAATGTTCAAACATTCAAATTCAAAATTCAAAATTCAAAATTCAAAATTTCAAATTTCAAATTCAAAATTCGAATTTCAAAATTCAAATTCAAAATTCAAAATTCAAATTTCAAATTTCAAATTTCAAATTCAAAATTCGAATTTCGAAATTCAAATTCCAAATTCAAATTTCAAAATTCAAATTTCAAATTCAAAATTCGAAATTCAAATATTTGATTATTAATTTAACTAATTAAATTAATTAGTAATGGCTTGGACTATCCAAGCCCATTACTAAGCTCCATGCACCACCCACCCATTTAGGTGGGCTTCCAAACAGCTTCTTGGGCTAACAACCATTATTAGGCCCAATACCTTAAAGCTAGTACATCATGACTACAAGGTGTTAGTGTGTGACCCATTAGGTCCAACTTAGCTTCTGACATAACTGGGCTTGGGCCCAACAAGCCCACAACCCAATTAATGACAACACAGAGCACTAGCAATGCTTTGTTGCTCCAGAACTAGTCAGATTAATGACCTGATCATCCTATTGCACATATTTGGTTACCGTATGTATTTCCCTTCGTCTCGGTCATCTTCCCATTAACCTAGGGTAAGGAAATGTATCAGCCCCTGCGGTTTAGAGTAAGCTTTATTCGAAATAGGGAATCTTCAATTTACTGACTCTAAAGGAAGATCATCTCATGCTCTCTTTTACTATGCATAGATTCCCGAGTCCCTGTAAATGTCATCCTGATTTCTCCGGTTTACAGATAACCTAATCTCTCACAGAGATTTGACGAATTCCTTCAGCTTATTACACTAGCCCTGTGCTCTTTAAGGACACGCCCAACAGTATACCTATGAGTCTCCATGTTTCAGGCAGACGAGGCATACAATCAAAACATGCCTTCAAGAACACAGTCTAGGTAATAACTTCTGGTCTAAGGAAAGACATACCCAAACATAAAGAGATTACTCTAATGACACTATCTGTGAGATTTCCTCATAGAGTCTCTTTTTGGGTATGCTCAGTGCGAGCTATACTCTTATAGGTCCACCCACGACTTTAGCTAAGATATCTCCATATCTGCAGCTCATGAGGTCTTTACCTTGTATCCATATACAAGTAGATAAGTCGTACTAGTCTTTACTCGAGATTACTGATCCCCAAACTCAGTGTCTCTAAACTAGGAACATATAATTAGGAATATACATGCAATATCCTTGAATTCTCATGATCGTGATCTCATCACAGATACTCAAGAGATATCTGTTCTATTCCAAGGGGTTTATCCAGTTCGTTCATATAATATTAACAGTAATATCAAGACACAATATGAAACTGAATAAATAGTGCTTTATTTATTTGCGACAAACAAAGTTCTACATCTAGTGTCCTTTATTTAATCAAAAGATTGTCTCTAGGACACCCATATGCTAACACTCATTGGGAGGCAACCCAGCAGGAACAATTAGTTTTAGTCATTTTGATGATTTTAGGTTAGATAATAAGAAGTTGTGAACTTTGAACTGATGCTCCTGGCGTCAGATCCACGCTCTCAGTGTGAGATTTATGAAAGCCTCCACGCTGATAGAGTGAGATTCACGCTATAAGCGTGAGGAAACAGGTGTTAGCATATGGGTGTCCTAGAGACAATCTTTTGATTAAATAAAGGACACTAGATGTAGAACTTTGTTTGTTGCAAATAAATGTAAGCACTATTTATTCAGTTTCATATTGTGTCTCGATATTACTGTTAATATTATATGAATGAACTGGATAAACCCCTTGGAATAGAACAGGTATCTCTTGAGTATCGGTGATGAGATCACGATCATGAGGATTCAAGGATATTGCATGTCTATTCCTAATTATTTGTTCCTAGTCTAGAGACACTGAGTTTGGGGATCAGTGATCTCGATAAAGACTAGTACGACTTATCTACTTGTATATGGATACAAGGTAAAGACCTCATGAGCTGCAGATATGGAGATATCTTAGCTAAAGTCGTGGGTGGACCTATAAGAGTATAGCTCGCACTGAACAGACCCAAAAAGAGACTCTATGAGGAAATCTCACAGATAGTGTCATTAGAGTAATCTCTTTATGTTTGGGTGTGTCTTTCCTTAGACCAGAAGTTATTACCTAGACTGTATTCTTGAAGGCATGTTTTGATTGTATACCTCGTCTGCCTGAAACATGGAGACTCATAGGTATACTGTTGGGCGTGTCCTTAAAGGGCACAAGGGCTAGGGTAATAAGCTGAAGGAATTCGTCAAATCTCTGTGAGAGATTAGGTTATCTGTAAACCGGAGAAATCGGGATGACATTTACAGGGACTCGGGAATCTATGCATAGTAAAAGAGATCATGAGATGATCTGCCTTTAGAGTCAGTAAATTGAAGACTCCCTATTTCGAATAAAGCTTACCCTAAACCGCAGGGGTTGATACATTTCCTTACCCTAGGTTAATGGGAAGATAACCGAGACGAAGGGAAATACATACGGTAACCAAATATGTGCAATAGGTTGATCAAGTCATTAATCTGACTAGTTCTGGGGCAACAAAGCATTGCTAGTGCTCTGTGTTGTCATTAATTGGGTTGTGGGCTTGTTGGGCCCAAGCCCAGTTATGTCAGTAGCTAAGTTGGACCTAATGGGTCACACACTAACACCTTGTAGTCATGATGGACTAGCTTTAAAGGTATTGGGCCTAATAATGTTATTAGCCCAAGAAGCTGTTTGGAAGCCCACCTAAATGGGTGGGTGGTGCATGGAGTTTAGTAATGGGCTTGGATAGTCCAAGCCATTACTAATTAGTTTAATTAGTTAAATTAATAATCAAATATTTGAATTTCGAATTTTGAATTTGAAATTTGAATTTTGAAATTTGAATTTAGAATTTGAATTTCGAAATTCATTTTGAATTTGAAATTTGAAATTTGAAATTTGAATTTTGAAATTTGAATTTGAATTTGAATTTTGAAATTCGAATTTTGAATTTGAAATTTGAAATTTTGAATTTTGAATTTTGAATTTGAATGTTTGAACGTTTGAATTCAAGTGTTTGAATTCGAATTTGAATTGGTTTTGAAAAGTTGTTTCATAACAAAAGGATAGGACAGGATCTTATTGGAGCATATTCCTTGGATGAAGAAGCATCTTTGGAGGCTCTCCCTAGGCTGTTTGGTGCGCAACTTTTAGGTGATAAGAGTGTTATCTTATCACTTAAAACAAACCTCCATTCAGATTTGGTGGTTGAGGGAATCAGTGGGTGAGTTGATTCAAATTTTGAATGCAACTACTCAATGTATTTGGACCCTTTCTAGGGCTGAATTATGCGCATGAGAACTATATACTATATGATAGTTTATGAATTTAAGTTTAAATTAATTTGAATTTAAATTCATGTGGATAAGATTGGAGGTTGTTGGCAAAGTTAGTTTTGCAACAGCTCCACCTTATCACACTGTTTCATGCGCAACTTTCAAAGAAATTTGAAAGTTTGTTTTCATTTTGAATGATTGAATTCCCTCCTCCTCTCCAAAGGGTGCGCATAAATATGACATGTTCCTCACCTTAGGTTTAAGTGAAAAACCTAGCCAACTCTCCTCCATCTATGCACCATTCTGTAGGGTAGCTCACTACACCTTTCCAAACAGAATACCTAGCCTCCACCTTCACCACTTGTGCGCATAGCAAGCCTCACTGTGGTGTTCATCTGGTGGCTTTCAAGAAAGGGTTCTTGCATCATTGACGAACGGTGGTGTGGATCACCATTAGAGGGTTTGAACCCTTCAAGCCTGACATCTGATCTCCCTGACTGATCAGGCCAAAAACAAGGTAACATCATGCTGTCTTAAAGCATGAACCTATGTGTGCATGTATGTTCCGCAGTAAAATTTTTGTTTTACACCTTACATGCATCGGCCTTCAAAGGCCAGTTTACTTTGAAGTGGTATCAGAGCCCGGTTGCTTTACCATCGACGGGTGATGGTACCTTGTTTGTGAAAAGAGTTTTTCACGGTCAAAAATCTTTAAAGGGTTAAAGTTTAAATTCTGCATGTGGATTTTGAATCACAAATCCTTTAAAGTGTTAAAGTTTTTGTTTTTATGAACATGAAAATTTGATTCTGTGTTCATAAAACATTATGCATCATGGTTTAGTTTCTTTTTCTTTATGAAAGTTGTAAAAGGAACACCCTTTTTGAAAGGGAAGATTCGGCCATGGAGGGTACTAAGAGTACCTTGAATGATTTCTTATTTTTCTCCATGAATTGTGTCATGTTTATATGCATGAAATTTTGTGCCAAATTTATCATATAGTTACCTATATGATTCGGCCATGTAGGGATATATGGCTACATGCATGGTTTAATTTTGTTTTCTTTGAGAAAGAATTAACAAAATTTGAATTGAAATTGTTTTTAAATTCGGCCAATGAGAAATTTAAGATTATGAATCTTGATGTTATTTTGATGTTTAAATGTTAAATGTCAAAATACATGTGAAAATGTTATGTGATAATATAATGTTTGTGTTTGCAAGTTTTGAACTTTTCAGGTACAAACAGGAAGGGGATGGTCATGGTGCCCGGATTTGAATTTTTTGAATTTTAAATTTACGTGTAATCGCGCATTTTAATTTACAAGTATATTTGTAATTTAAATTTTGTAATTTTGTTCCTCCAAAGTGTTATGGAGTTTCTTTAATTATTTGTAATTAGAGAAATAGGCTAGTGGCGTATAGACGACAAGCGGCCGTTGCTTAAAGAAGCAAAAAGGACAAAAGCGCGAGCACCATGGCTATCTCAATATAAACTGTTTATATGCATGTATGATTAGAACGTCTAGTATGCATGAATTGGGCAAACCGCGTTTTGTATGGTTATTATGTTTGTCCAAAAGCGACTAGTGTATACCGATAGATGTTTGACATAGGTAACGACTAGCATGATAACTTACAATATGCGTTTGATGGGACCTAATTAACCCCAAGATAAAAGGAACCCTTAAAAGGAATAAATAATTAAGCATATGATTACCTCCCACCACCAATGCTACTCAAAACTCTTCTACATAGTGGTGCTCCACAACTCAGTTGGGACCCACTATTTCGTTGGGCTAGAGTAGTGTTTGAAGTGTAAGACACTTAGGGTGCTGGTTTAATGCTTAACTAAGACATAAGTTGCAGGCACAGCCGAGCTTATGTGCTTAGGGTAATGGTGCTAGGTTGGTTGCATGAGATGCACCACTAAGTGACAAAGAGTTGTCAAACTAATGTTAAGAGAAGGTATGAGATACTGTTGATAAAGATCAACCCTTTATTTAAATTAATCTTGCGGTCTCAGACGGAGGTTAAAATAAATAATCGCACTCTTAATCCCACTAAGGTAAAATCTAAAGTAGATTAACCCTAAGTCAAAAGGAAGGGTCATTGACTTAGATAAAATAGTGGGAGGGGCAAATTATTTCAAGTCTTTAATAATTTGCTTTTAACTACATAACCGTATATTAACTAAAACTATCTTTACATCCTTTTCAGCTTATAGTATGACTAATCCACTGTCACTGCGTTCAATACTCGATACGAATAAACTGACCGGTTCGAATTTTATGGACTGGTATCGGAACCTAAGAATAGTTCTAAGGGCCGAAAAGATTGCCTATGTTTTAGATGCTATAATACCCGTAGCTCCACGGGAAGGGGAAGAAGGGTTTGCGGAATTTGATTTCGTAACCCATCAACAGCACTTGGATGACAATGTGATGGCAGTATGCATCATGTTGGCATCCATGTCGCCTGAACTGCAAAAGCAGCATGAGCATATGGATGCTCCCTCTATTATCGTACATCTCAAGGAGTTGTATGATATTAAAGGCAGGCATGAGAGGTATGAAGCCTCAAGAGAACTGTTCTCTTGTAGGATGACTGAGAGCATGTCTGTTGGCAGCCATGTTCTCAAGATGATCGGGCTGATTGAGAAGCTAGGAAACCTAGGCTTCATCATGGATGCCGAGCTAAGTAATGACTTAGTCCTCACCTCACTTCCACCTTCCTTCAGTCAATTCATCATGAATTACAATATGCATGGGATGCAAGTGAGCTTGCCTGAGTTGTTAAGCATGTTAACAACAGCTGAAGTGTCTATCAAGAAGGATAGGACACAGGCTCTTTTGATTGGTGGGCCTAGCAAGGCCAAGGGAAAGGGTAAGGAGCCTGCAAAAGGTGACCCCCTTAAGCCCAAAGGAAAATCCAAGAAGAAGAAGGGCAAGAAGAAGGGTAAGAAGGCACCTAAGGACAAGGGTGATGCTGAGTGCTTCCATTGTGGCAAGAAAGGCCACTGGAAGAGGAATTGTCCAGACTACCTGAACAATGTGAAGGACAAGAAGCATGGTGATGCTTCTGCCTCAGGTATTTTCATGATTGAGATAAACTATTCTTATGCTAATCCATCCTCATGGGTATTGGATACCGGATGTGGTTCTCATATCTGCAATATGTTGCAGGTACTTAGGAGCCCAAGGAGATTGGATAGAAACGAGGTGGATCTCCGCGTTGGTAATGGAGCAAGAGTTGCTGCTCATTCAGTTGGAGATGCTGACCTTATTTTGCCTACGGGCCTTTTATTGCATTTGAATAATTGTCTTTATGTTCCGCAAATTTCTAGAAACATTATTTCAATTTCTTGTTTAGAACAAGATGGATATACTTTCAGTATTAGGAATGGTACTTTTTCTATCATTTTGAATGATATGGTTTACGGTACTGCTTCTTTAATAAATGGATTGTATGTGTTGGAAATGGGAAATGAAGTGCTCAATATAGATGTGAAACGACCTAGGACGGATAATCAATCTTATCTTTGGCACTGTAGACTAGGGCACATAAATGAAACAAGATTGTCTAGGATGCATAGAGATGGATACCTGGACTCCATGGATTTGGAATCCTATGGACAGTGTGAATCTTGTCTAGCTGGGAAAATGATTCAACAAAAGCCCAAAGGGCTTGAGAGTCATAGGGCTAGTGAGTTATTAGAACTCATTCATACTGATGTATGTGGCCCAATGTCTATTGAGGCTAGAGGTGGATATTCTTATTTCATTACCTTTACAGATGACAAATCAAGATTTGGGTATATATACCTAATGAGATATAAATCTGAAGCTTTTGAAAAGTTCAAAGAGTTTAGGAATGAGGTGGAGAAACAGCGTGGCAAGATGATTAAGACATTACGATCAGATCGTGGTGGTGAATATTTGAGCCACGAGTTTCAGGGTTATCTGAGAGAAAATGGAATTCTCTCACAATTTACCGCTCCTTACACACCACACCAAAACGGTGTCTCCGAAAGGAGAAACAGGACCTTGTTAGACATGGTTAGGTCTATGATGAGTGAGACTCAACTTCCAAAATCGTTTTGGGGATATGCCTTAGACACAGCGGCATACCTTCTAAATAGGGTACCGTCTAAATCTGTTCAGACCACACCATATGAGATATGGAGTGGTAAGAGACCCAACCTGAGTTACCTCAGGATATGGGGATCGCCAGCTTATGTCAAAGCGTTGACATCAGACAAGCTTAGTGCTAAGAGTACTAAATGTCTATTTGTGGGGTATCCTAAAGGTACTAAGGGATACTACTTCTACTCCATGGAAGAACACAAAGTGTTTGTGTCAAAGAATGCTGAGTTCCTTGAGAAGGATTTGATCTCTCAAGGAGGCAGTGGGAGTAAGATTGATCTTGAAGAAGTACAAGATCCACAAGAACAGATTGAGGAACCCGAGTCTGCTCCGCAGGCGACGTTCTCCAATGGAGAAGTAAACACACAACTCCGTAGATCTACGAGGGTCATCCATCCACCTGAAAGGTACGGGTTTGTGATTGAGAATCAGCAAACTGTTGAGGATGATGAACCAAGTAACTACGAGGAGGCGGTCAAAGATGTTGACTCCTCAAAATGGCTTGAAGCCATGGAATCTGAAATGGATTCGATGTATCAGAACAAGGTATGGACCTTGGTTCCTAAACCACAAGGAATAGTTCCTATCGGTAATAAATGGGTCTTTAAAAGAAAGACTGATGCAGATGGCAACGTTCAGACCTACAAAGCTAGGTTGGTGGCGAAAGGGTATCGTCAAAGACAAGGAGTTGACTATGATGAAACTTTTTCACCAGTTGCCATGATCAAATCTATTAGGATCATGCTTGCAATAGCAGCATACCACGACTATGAAATTTGGCAAATGGATGTCAAGACCGCCTTCTTGAATGGGTTCTTGAAGGAGGAAGTGTACATGACACAACCTGAAGGCTTTGAAAACAAAGATCAGGAGCATATGGTATGCAAACTACAAAGGTCAATATATGGGCTAAAGCAAGCATCAAGGAGTTGGAATATACGTTTTGATGAAGTCGTTAAGAGTAACGGTTTTATCAAGAACGAGGATGAACCTTGTGTTTACAGAAAGGTAAGTGGGAGTAATGTCGTCTTCCTAGTGCTTTATGTAGATGACATATTGCTAATAGGAAATGACATCCCCACATTAAAAATAACGAAAGAGTGGCTTTCAGAAAACTTTACCATGAAGGATTTGGGAGAGGCAGCCTTTATACTCGGTATAAAGATCTATAGAGATAGATCCAAGAGGCTGCTGGGTTTATCTCAATCCACGTACGTTGACAAGATGCTAAAGAGGTTTAGCATGGAAGGGTCGAAAAGGGGTTTTCTTCCTGTCAGTCATGGGGTACACCTATCAAGGGCTATGTGTCCTAAGTCACAGCCTGAGAAGGATCGCATGAGTGGAATTCCATACGCTTCGGCTATTGGATCCATCATGTATGCCATGATATGTACGAGACCAGATGTCTCATATGCTTTAAGCATTACGAGCAGATACCAGTCAGACCCTGGAGAGGGTCACTGGACGGCAGTCAAAACCATCCTTAAATACTTAAGAAGAACTAAGGATGCGTTTCTGGTCTATGGTGGGGTTAATGAGTTAACAGTGAAAGGGTTCACTGATGCCAGCTTTCAGAGTGACAAAGATGACTGCAAGTCACAGTCAGGATTCGTATTCACCTTAAATGGTGGGGCAGTGTCTTGGAAAAGTTCCAAGCAGGAGACAACAGCAGACTCAACGACAGAGGCTGAATACATAGCTGCTTCAGAAGCAGCTAAGGAGGCAGTGTGGATCAAGAAGTTCATAAATGAACTAAGGGTGGTTCCGAGCGTGGATGAGCCCATACAGTTGCTTTGCGACAACACTGGAGCCATCGCGCAGTCAAAGGAACCTAGGTCTCATCAAAGATCTAAACACGTGCTCCGCAGATATCATTTGATTAGAGAAATCATTGATAGGAATGATGTAAAAATGGATTATGTTCCCACAGACGATAACCTGGCCGATTCTCTGACAAAGGCTGTTTCTCAGAGAAAACATGATAGTCATTATGAGGCTTTGGGCATACGACTTAGGTCTGATTGGCTCTAGGCCAAGTGGGAGCTTGTTAGCATATGGGTGTCCAAGAGACAATCTTTTGATTAAATAAAGGACACTAGATGTAGAACTTTGTTTGTTGCAAATAAATGTAAGCACTATTTATTCAGTTTCATATTGTGTCTCGATATTACTGTTAATATTATATGAATGAACTGGATAAACCCCTTGGAATAGAACAGGTATCTCTTGAGTATCGGTGATGAGATCACGATCATGAGGATTCAAGGATATTGCATGTCTATTCCTAATTATTTGTTCCTAGTCTAGAGACACTGAGTTTGGGGATCAGTGATCTCGAGTAAAGACTAGTACGACTTATCTACTTGTATATGGATACAAGGTAAAGACCTCATGAGCTGCAGATATGGAGATATCTTAGCTAAAGTCGTGGGTGGACCTATAAGAGTATAGCTCGCACTGAACAGACCCAAAAAGAGACTCTATGAGGAAATCTCACAGATAGTGTCATTAGAGTAATCTCTTTATGTTTGGGTGTGTCTTTCCTTAGACCAGAAGTTATTACCTAGACTGTATTCTTGAAGGCATGTTTTGATTGTATACCTCGTCTGCCTGAAACATGGAGACTCATAGGTATACTGTTGGGCGTGTCCTTAAAGGGCACAAGGGCTAGGGTAATAAGCTGAAGGAATTCGTCAAATCTCTGTGAGAGATTAGGTTATCTGTAAACCGGAGAAATCGGGATGACATTTACAGGGACTCGGGAATCTATGCATAGTAAAAGAGATCATGAGATGATCTGCCTTTAGAGTCAGTAAATTGAAGACTCCCTATTTCGAATAAAGCTTACCCTAAACCGCAGGGGTTGATACATTTCCTTACCCTAGGTTAATGGGAAGATAACCGAGACGAAGGGAAATACATACGGTAACCAAATATGTGCAATAGGTTGATCAAGTCATTAATCTGACTAGTTCTGGGGCAACAAAGCATTGCTAGTGCTCTGTGTTGTCATTAATTGGGTTGTGGGCTTGTTGGGCCCAAGCCCAGTTATGTCAGTAGCTAAGTTGGACCTAATGGGTCACACACTAACACCTTGTAGTCATGATGGACTAGCTTTAAAGGTATTGGGCCTAATAATGTTATTAGCCCAAGAAGCTGTTTGGAAGCCCACCTAAATGGGTGGGTGGTGCATGGAGTTTAGTAATGGGCTTGGATAGTCCAAGCCATTACTAATTAGTTTAATTAGTTAAATTAATAATCAAATATTTGAATTTCGAATTTTGAATTTGAAATTTGAATTTTGAAATTTGAATTTAGAATTTGAATTTCGAAATTCGAATTTTGAATTTGAAATTTGAAATTTGAAATTTGAATTTTGAAATTTGAATTTGAATTTGAATTTTGAAATTCGAATTTTGAATTTGAAATTTGAAATTTTGAATTTTGAATTTTGAATTTGAATGTTTGAACGTTTGAATTCAAGTGTTTGAATTCGAATTTGAATTGGTTTTGAAAAGTTGTTTCATAACAAAAGGATAAGACAGGATCTTATTGGAGCATATTCCTTGGATGAAGAAGCATCTTTGGAGGCTCTCCCTAGGTTGTTTGGTGCGCAACTTTTAGGTGATAAGAGTGTTATCTTATCACTTAAAACAAACCTCCATTCAGATTTGGTGGTTGAGGGAATCAGTGGGTGAGTTGATTCAAATTTTGAATGCAACTACTCAATGTATTTGGACCCTTTCTAGGGCTGAATTATGCGCATGAGAACTATATACTATATGATAGTTTATGAATTTAAGTTTAAATTAATTTGAATTTAAATTCATGTGGATAAGATTGGAGGTTGTTGGCAAAGTTAGTTTTGCAACAGCTCCACCTTATCACACTGTTTCATGCGCAACTTTCAAAGAAATTTGAAAGTTTGTTTTCATTTTGAATGATTGAATTCCCTCCTCCTCTCCAAAGGGTGCGCATAAATATGACATGTTCCTCACCTTAGGTTTAAGTGAAAAACCTAGCCAACTCTCCTCCATCTATGCACCATTCTGTAGGGTAGCTCACTACACCTTTCCAAACAGAATACCTAGCCTCCACCTTCACCACTTGTGCGCATAGCAAGCCTCACTGTGGTGTTCATCTGGTGGCTTTCAAGAAAGGGTTCTTGCATCATTGACGAACGGTGGTGTGGATCACCATTAGAGGGTTTGAACCCTTCAAGCCTGACATCTGATCTCCCTGACTGATCAGGCCAAAAACAAGGTAACATCATGCTGTCTTAAAGCATGAACCTATGTGTGCATGTATGTTCCGCAGTAAAATTTTTGTTTTACACCTTACATGCATCGGCCTTCAAAGGCCAGTTTACTTTCAACAGGGAGATCCACGCTGACAGCGTGAGAACTCAGAAGCCTCCACGCTGATAGCGTGAGATTCACGCTATGAGCGTGAGAAAGTTAACAAAAGCAACCACGCCTGCAGCGTGGATTGCGCGCTCCGAGCGTGAATGATCAGAGAGACCCACGCTATCAGCGTGGTATTGACGCTATGAGCGCGGGTTCAAAAATTAGATTTTTAAAAAGGAAACCCTAAAAATTTCCCTCCCCCTTTATTATTTTTCCCAGTCGTCGCCCCCTTTCCCCCCTCTCTCTCTTCTTCTACCAGCCACCTCCGTCCACCAGTCAACCACCGCACCTCACCGCGCGACCACCATACACCACCATCTCTCACTGACCCATTCTCTCTCTCTCTCTCTCTCTCTCTCTCTCTCTCTCGAGCACCTTTCTTCCTATCTCCTCCTCCTAGCGCCGGTGACAACCCACCACTCAACATCACTCCAATATCCCCAACACCAACCAACAAATCCTCTTCCATTCCATCTCGACCAAATCCATACCTTCTCACCATCGACCACCATCGGGATATAGTTAGGGTTATAATCTTATTTTATTTTTTGGGACTTTCCCACTGAACTTTGCGAGCTTGGTTCTATTTCAGTTACAAATTCCTCAAAATGGCTGGAAAGCTACCTCTCTTGATACATAAACTTTGAATATCTGAATCTGTGTGGAAAGGGTTGTGGTTTATTCTCTGATTATATTCCATTGATAATAAAGGTACACCTAATAAGAGGATAGTTAATAAGTTAGAGGCGTGACACAATCTTGATCTTATTGCTGAGCTTAAGAGATAAATTGTAACTTGATGTTTGGCATAATTGATTTGGATCATCTGTTTATATTTGCCTGTAATGAACTAATACTGACTGTGAGTTGCATTAATCTTTTATCACTGCTTATAGTTTTCTGAGTAAGCATATGAAAGTTTCTTGCAGTTCTGATATAGGTAGAAATACCCTGTTTATCATGCCATACCAAAAACACACAGTGGAAATTAAATATGGGAATTTCCTTAATGTTTTTCATTGTTAAACTTTCACACTAACATGTATAAATTCCATTGTTTTGTGGTATTTTTCTGAGTGCAGGGTAAGCAAGTCAAAAAGACCACAAAAGGAATTGGCCCAGGCAAGAAAACGGGCAAGAGTAGTGCTGTTGGCACAAAGAGGCCCAGGACCTCTTCTTCTTCTGTTTTTGATAGTACCCGGTTCTTATCACCTGAGGCTCAAGACCGGTATTATCAATGGTTTTCTCCCAAGAAAATTATATCAGAAAGGCAAATCAGTGCTTTCTTGGATGTGATTGTCCGATACGAATAACAGCTGAAAGGAGAATATGGAACAAATTAGTGAGGTTTGCTGCACCCAGCTCCAGCACAATTCTGAAAGAATTTTGTGCCAATGTTGATCTGGAAAATGTGGATGCAACTCGAAAGAGTTGGGTGCGAGGACAAGAAATCTCTTTCTCTTCTGCAACAATAGAGAGATTTCTCGGTAGCAGGTGAAGATTGAAGACGCCTAGGTCGCTGGGAGAGAAGAGAACAATTATATTTAGGTTTACAAGCATTTTTATTTTATTTTTTTAATTAAACAATGTTGTTTCATGGAATTTTTTTTTTAAAAAAAAATTGCAGTGACCCCCTTTGACCCCTCTGACCCGGGAGTCACTTAAACCCGGCCGGGTTTTGGGGGTCGGAGGGGTCGATGTGCATATAGGGTCCAACTTGTGACCCTAACCCTCAAAGGGGAGGGGTCAGGGTTGACCCGGGTCAACCCGGGGGTAGGGTGAGGTTTTAAAACACTACTAAAAACACAAATTGGTCCTCCAAAGAAACATGAAACATCAAGTTGGTCCTCTAAATATATTAGATATTAACTCGGTCCTTGAATGTTTAAGATGGACATCAATTTACTCCCTTAATATATCATTGGACACTAATTTAGTCCCTATATTGATGCTTATTTTACACTATGGAGGACTAACTTTGATGTCCTATGTATCTTTGGAGGCCTATTTTGAGTATTTATTATATTTTATGTCACATCAAATCCAATTAAAATTGTCCCATGTGAAGGCCTATCCTAGAACAACTTCATTTGGGGGAAGGAAGGGGGAC
The DNA here is from genome assembly GCA_032173675.1 of Gastrolobium villosum. NCBI lineage: Eukaryota > Viridiplantae > Streptophyta > Magnoliopsida > Fabales > Fabaceae > Gastrolobium > Gastrolobium villosum. The sequence goes on along the minus strand of JAVKPL010012142.1, from coordinate 30,301 downwards.
AGGATAAAACAACAGCCTTGAAAACCTACTTCCAGCAGTAGTTTTCATCTTGACTTTAAGGATCTGTTTGGAGCACCTAATAAAGAAGATAGGATAAGATAACTTATTATATCCTAATTTTATCTCTTGTTTGGTGGGTTAATAGGATATGATTAGCTTATCCTATATTCTCATTTTATCCTATCCAATACATGATTTCTTATCCTATGGGGGAGCTAGGTTAGGATTCAATAGGATAGGATACCAATATTGGATACCCAATATATCCCCACACTACCCAATATATTTGTATTTATTGCATTATATTTTGTTTTTTCTTTCTCCTTTCTTCTTCTACATAATCTTATCAGATTGCTAATCAGGTGCTCCTCAAACACATGACATGATATAGGCTACTCAGCCCCATATCATATCCTACCTTTATCAGCCCCATATCATATACCCTTATCTTATCATGTCCACCAAACGAGCCCTAAGAAATTATATATGTTTGACTCACTAAACTATCCTATCTCGGTGTTGACGAGCACGAACAATATAGCTTAAATTGAAAACATTCTATATATGTTTACAAATGAGCCTTATCAATTTTATAATGAAAGTCAAAATGAGAAAGGGTTATCATGACAATATGGAAAGTCCAAACAAGAACTATATTTGTACTCAAAACAGTGAGGCCCTAAACATTACCTTTTTAGTTCCACCTTCCTCTTGGGACATGGTTTCATATCCTCCATTCATAAACTGCTTCTTTGATGCTTTTCTTTTCTTTGAGATGGGCTTCCCATCCGACTTAGATTCCACATAAACTGCATCTTCTGTTGCCGCTCTTTTTTCAGCTTCCACTGCTGCCTTTCTTTTGGCTTCCAATGCAGCTTGTTTTGCTTCCTCTGCTCTAAGTTTGGCCTGCACCCACAAAATTGAAAAATAATGAATGAAAGAGCATTTGCGCTAAAGCTTCTATAAAGGAAATTATGTACTAAAACAAAATTAGGACACATGAATATCTGCGAAAATACTACCAAGTCATAGGCTAGTAGCAGGTCAAGCAAGGTACAATCCAAACCAATGCAACAATAAATTTATTTGTGGCAGTTTAGGACTCTCAAAACATCGTTGTAACAAAAAATAATTAAATAAAAAAAATGGTAAACCAATAGAATTCATATAAAAAAGGTGCATTTATAATTGTTAACAGGTGATAATTAACGTCATTAAGCATCGGCAGCTTCAACTCAAATGAAATTTGAAACATATATATTTTGCCAAGTAATACAATCAACTAAAAAATAAAGTTATGGTACCTCTGCTTCATCTTTAGCCTTTTCTTGCTACTGTTTTTCCTCTTGCAAAGCAGCTATTCTCTTGGCCTCTTCAGAAGTTGCATCACTTCTTATTTTCCTTTCTTCTATTTGTGATTTGAGTTCACGTTCACGTCGAACAACTGTCAAGTGATTATCAAGTGCTTCCGTACTACAAAAATTGGGAGATAAACATCATTTTCCTCATTTTCAACTAGTTCAAACATAGCAACTATCTAACTAGAGAATAAAAGAAAAAAAGAAAAATATTTTGGGGGTGGAGGACAAGTAGAAAACATACTATGTGTGTCAAATTTAGTTATGAAAATGAGAAATAGCATCAATATAAAAGAACAATCAAGTTCAATATTCATAAAAATGTATTTCTTCAAATAAAATCAGATGCCCCAGCTTTAAATTAGTGTGCATCCTGACGGTTTGTCTTCCTCCTATAAAAAAAATTAACATGTATCCTTTGAACGGTATTTTTGTAAAAAATATCATGCCCCAGCCCAAACAAATGGGAAAAAATAATAATATTAATACTTAATGGATATACCAAATGGCATGACACATTAACAAAATCATTTCATGCAAATAATCCATAGTTTAAAGCTCTCATAAAACACATTGACAACATGAACATAATACTAGAGCAGCCTGCGTTGTCCATAACAATTCATTATTCATTGCTTATATTAAAGTCAGACAAGACAGATATGTAGGAGAAGGAAAGAATTATATTGCCTTGAAAAGTAAAAAAAAAGAAGGTGAGGGAGGAATGTGGCATCTTACATCCGGAGCCGATATTAAGTGTCAAACTTTTTATCCAATTCCTGCCATGTTTCTTTATATTTCTCAACTTGAAGTATGGCAAAAGTATAATTTTGACTTTCGATCACAAGAGCTGTCTCCAATGCTGCGATCTTATTCCTAATTTCATCCTGTCAATCCAGAAGATCAGAAACAAGTCTACTATACAGTCGAAAACAAAACATGAGTTTGTTTTGCAATTTGATATTCTTTACATGGTGTGTTAGTATATGGGTGTCCTAGAGACAATCTTTTGATTAAATAAAGGACACTAGATGTAGAACTTTGTTTCTCGCAAATAAATGAAAACACTATTTATTCAGTCTCATATTGTGTCTCGATATTATTGTTAATATTATATGAACAAACTGGATAAACCCCTTGGAATAGAACATGTATCTCTTGAGTATCTGTGATGAGATCACAATCTTAAGGATTCAAGGATATCGCATGTCTATTCCTAATTATTTGTTCCTAGTCTAGAGACACTGAGATTGGGGATCAGTGATCTCGGGTAAGACTAGTACGACTTATCTACTTGTATATGGATAAAAGGTAAAGACCTCATGAGCTACAGATATGGAGATATCTTAGCTAAAGTCGTGGGTGGACCAAGTATAATCAGATAAACATACCCTCTGGGTTAAGGTGCTAAGAACCAAGTATTGTGGCTCTAGGCGGGAAAATGAGAATCTCATCAAGTATTGGGACTCGCGATTGTGGAAAAATGTGAAAGTAAACTGGCCTTTGAAGGCCGATGCATGTAAGGTGTAAAACAAAAATTTTACTGCGGAACATACATGCACACATAGGTTCATGCCTTAAGACAGCATGATGTTACCTTGTTTTTGGCCTGATCAGTCAGGGAGATCAGATGTCAGGCTTGAAGGGTTCAAACCCTCTAATGGTGATCCACACCACCGTTCGTCAATGATGCAAGAACCTTTCTTGAAAGCCACCAGATGAACACCACAGTGAGGCTTGCTATGCGCACAAGTGGTGAAGGTGGAGGCTAGGTATTCTGTTTGGAAAGGTGTAGTGAACTACCCTACAGAATGGTGCATAGATGGAGGAGAGTTGGCTAGGTTTTCTCAAAACCCTAAGGTGTGGAACAAGTGTTATGCGCACACTTGGAGAGGAGGAGAGATTTAAATCATTCAAAATGAAAACCAACTTTCAAACTTCTTTGAAATTTGCGCATGGAACAGTGAGGATAAGGTGGAGCTGTTGCAAAACCAATTTTGCCAACAACCTCCAATCTTATCCACATGAAATTAAGTTCAAAATAATTTAAACTTAAATTCATAAACTATCATATAGTATACTTTTCATGCGCATAATTCAGCCCTAGAAGGGGTCCAAATATATTGAGTAGTTGCATTCAAAATTTGAATCAACTCACCCACTGATTCCCTCAACCACCAAATCTGAATGGAGCTTTGTTTTAAGTGATAAGATGACATCCTTATCACTTAAACTTGTGCACCAAACAGCCAAGGAAGTGCTCCAAAGATGCTTCTTGATCCAAGGAATATGCTCCAATAAGATCCTGTCTTATCCTTTTGTTATGAAACAACTTTTCAAAACCAATTCAAATTCGAATTCAAACACTTGAATTCAAACGTTCAAACATTCAAATTCAAAATTCAAAATTCAAAATTTCAAATTTCAAATTCAAAATTCGAATTTCAAAATTCCAATTGCAAATTCAAATTTCAAAATTCAAATTTCAAATTCAAAATTCGAATTTCGAAATTCAAATTTCAAATTCAAATTTCAAAATCAAATTTCAAATTCAAAATTCAAATTCAAATATTTGATTATTAATTTAACTAATTAAATTAATTAGTAATGGCTTGGACTATCCAAGCCCATTACTAAGCTCCATGCACCACCCACCCATTTAGGTGGGCTTCCAAACAACTTCTTGGGCTAACAACCATTATTAGGCCCAATACCTTTAAAGCTAGTCCATCATGACTACAAGGTGTTAGTGTGTGACCCATTAGTTCCAACTTAGCTTCTGACATAACTGGGCTTGGGCCCAACAAGCCCACAACCCAATTAATGACAACACAGAGCACTAGCAATGCTTTGTTGCCCCAGAACTAGTCAGATTAATGACTTGATCATCCTATTGCACATATTTGGTTACCGTATGTATTTCCCTTCGTCTCGGTTATCTTCCCATTAACCTAGGGTAAGGAAATGTATCAACCCCCGCGGTTTAGGGTAAGCTTTATTCGAAATAGGGAATCTTCAATTTACTGACTCTAAAGGCAGATCATCGCATGATCTCTTTTACTATGCATAGATTCCCGAGTCCCTGTAAATGTCATCCCGATTTCTCCGGTTTATAGATAACCTAATCTCTCACAGAGATTTGACGAATTCCTTCAGCTTATTACCCTAGTCCTGTGCCCTTTAAGGACACGCCCAACAGTATACCTATGAGTCTCCATGTTTCAGGCAGACGAGGCATACAATCAAAACATGCCTTCAAGAACACAGTCTAGGTAATAACTTCTGGTCTAAGGAAAGACATACCCAAACATAAAGAGATTACTCTAATGACACTATCTGTGAGATTTCCTCATAGAGTCTCTTTTTGGGTCTGTTCAGTGCGAGCTATACTCTTATAGGTCCACCCACGACTTTAGCTAAGATATCTCCATATCTGCAGCTCATGAGGTCTTTACCTTGTATCCATATACAAGTAGATAAGTCGTACTAGTCTTTACTCGAGATCACTGATCCCCAAACTCAGTGTCTCTAGACTAGGAACATATAATTAGGAATAGACATGCAATATCCTTGAATCCTCATGATCGTGATCTCATCACAGATACTCAAGAGATACCTGTTCTATTCCAAGGGGTTTATTCAGTTCGTTCATATAATATTAACAGTAATATCGAGACATAATATGAAACTGAATAAATAATGCTTTCATTTATTTGCGACAAACAAAGTTCTACATCTAGTGTCCTTTATTTAATCAAAAGATTGTCTCTAGGACACCCATATGCTAACAAGCTCCCACTTGGCCTAGAGCCAATCAGACCTAAGTCGTATACCCAAAGCCTCATAATGACTATCATGTTTTCTCTGAGAAACAGCCTTTGTCAGAGAATCGGCCAGGTTATCGTCTGTGGGAACATAATCCATTTTTACATCATTCCTATCAATGATTTCTCTAATCAAATGATATCTGCGGAGCACGTGTTTAGATCTTTGATGAGACCTAGGTTCCTTTGACTGCGCAATGGCTCCTGTGTTGTCGCAAAGCAACTGTATGGGCTCATCCACGCTTGGAACCACCCTTAGTTCATTTATGAACTTCTTGATCCACACTGCCTCCTTAGCTGCTTCTGAAGCAGCTATGTATTCAGCCTCTGTCGTTGAATCTGCTGTTGTCTCCTGCTTGGAACTTTTCCAAGACACTGCCCCACCATTTAAGGTGAATACGAATCCTGACTGTGACTTGCAGTCATCTTTGTCACTCTGAAAGCTGGCATCAGTGAACCCTTTCACTGTTAACTCATTAACCCTACCATAGACCAGAAACGCATCCTTAGTTCTTCTTAAGTATTTAAGGATGGTTTTGACTGCCGTCCAGTGACCCTCTCCAGGGTCTGACTGGTATCTGCTCGTAATGCTTAAAGCATATGAGACATCTGGTCTCGTACATATCATGGCATACATGATGGATCCAATAGCCGAAGCGTATAGAATTCCACTCATGCGATCCTTCTCAGGCTGTGACTTAGGACACATAGCCCTTGATAGGTGTACTCCATGACTGACAGGAAGAAAACCCCTTTTCGACCCTTCCATGCTAAACCTCTTTAGCATCTTGTCAACGTACGTGGATTGAGATAAACCCAGCAGCCTCTTGGATCTATCTCTATAGATCTTTATACCAAGTATAAAGGCCGCCTCTCCCAAATCCTTCATGGTAAAGTTTTCTGAAAGCCACTCTTTCGTTATTTTTAATGTGGGGATGTCATTTCCTTTTAGCAATATGTCATCTACATAGAGCACTAGGAAGACGACATTACTCCCACTAACCTTTCTGTAAACACAAGGTTCATCCTCGTTCTTGATAAAACCGTTACTCTTAACGACTTCATCAAAACGTATATTCCAACTCCTTGATGCTTGCTTTAGCCCATATATTGACCTTTGTAGTTTGCATACCATATGCTCCTGATCTTTGATTTCAAAGCCTTCAGGTTGTGTCATGTACACTTCCTCCTTCAAGAACCCATTCAAGAAGGCGGTCTTGACATCCATTTGCCAAATTTCATAGTCGTGGTATGCTGCTATTGCAAGCATGATCCTAATAGATTTGATCATGGCAACTGGTGAGAAAGTTTCGTCATAGTCAACTCCTTGTCTTTGACGATACCCTTTCGCCACCAACCTAGCTTTGTAGGTCTGAACGTTGCCATCTACATCAGTCTTTCTTTTAAAGACCCATTTATTACCGATAGGAACTATTCCTTGCGGTTTAGGAACCAAGGTCCATACCTTGTTCTGATACATCGAATCCATTTCAGATTCCATGGCTTCAAGCCATCTTGAGGAGTCAACATCTTTGACCGCCTCCTCGTAGTTACTTGGTTCATCATCCTCAATAGTTTGCTGATTCTCAATCACAAACCCGTACCTCTCAGGTGGATGGATGACCCTTGTAGATCTACAGAGTTGTGTGTTTACTTCTCCATTGGAGAACGTCGCCTGCGGAGCAGACTCGGGTTCCTCAATCTGTTCTTGTGGATCTTGCACTTCTTCAAGATCAATCTTACTCCCACTGCCTCCTTGAGAGATCAAATCCTTCTCAAGGAACTCAGCATTCTTTGACACAAACACTTTGTGTTCTTCCATGGAGTAGAAGTAGTATCCCTTAGTACCTTTAGGATACCCCACAAATAGACATTTAGTACTCTTAGCACTAAGCTTGTCTGATGTCAACGCTTTGACATAAGCTGGCGATCCCCATACCCTGAGGTAACTCAGGTTGGGTCTCTACCACTCCATATCTCATATGGTGTGGTCTGAACAGATTTAGACGGTACCCTATTTAGAAGGCATGCCGCTGTGTCTAAGGCATATCCCCAAAACGATTTTGGAAGTTGAGTCTCACTCATCATAGACCTAACCATGTCTAGCAAGGTCCTGTTTCTCCTTTCGGAGACACCGTTTTGGTGTGGTGTGTAAGGAGCGGTAAGTTGTGATAGAATTCCATTTTCTCTCAGATAACCCTGAAACTCGTGGCTCAAATATTCGCCACCACGATCTGATCGTAATGTCTTAATCATCTTGCCACGCTGTTTCTCCACTTCATTCCTAAACTCTTTGAACTTTTCAAAAGCTTCAGATTTATATCTCATTAGGTATATATACCCAAATCTTGATTTGTCATCTGTAAAGGTAATGAAATAAGAATATCCACCTCTAGCCTCAATAGACATTGGGCCACATACATCAGTATGAATGAGTTCTAATAACTCACTAGCCCTATGACTCTCAAGCCCTTTGGGCTTTTGTCGAATCATTTTCCCAGCTAGACAAGATTCACACTGTCCATAGGATTCCAAATCCATGGAGTCCAGGTATCCATCTTTATGCATCCTAGACAATCTTGTTTCATTTATGTGCCCTAGTCTACAGTGCCAAAGATAAGATTGATTATCCGTCCTAGGTCGTTTCACATCTATATTGAGCACTTCATTTCCCATTTGCAACACATACAATCCATTTATTAAAGAAGCAGTACCGTAAACCATATCATTCAAAATGATAGAAAAAGTACCATCCCTAATACTGAAAGTATAACCATCTTGTTCTAAACAAGAAATTGATATAATGTTTCTAGAAATATGCGGAACATAAAGACAATTATTCAAATGCAATAAAAGGCCCGTAGGCAAAATAAGGTCAGCATCTCGAACTGAATGAGCAGCAACTCTTGCTCCATTACCAACGCGGAGATCCACCTCATTTCTATCCAATCTCCTTGGGCTCCTAAGTACCTGCAACATATTGCAGATATGAGAACCACATCCGGTATCCAATACCCATGAGGTTGGATTAGCATAAGAATAATTTATCTCAATCATGAAAATACCTGAGGCAGAAGCATCACCATGCTTCTTGTCCTTCACATTGTTCAGGTAGTCTGGACAATTCCTCTTCCAGTGGCCTTTCTTGCCACAATGGAAACACTCAGCATCACCCTTGTCCTTAGGTGCCTTCTTACCCTTCTTCTTGCCCTTCTTCTTCTTGGATTTTCCTTTGGGCTTAAGGGGGTCACCTTTTGCAGGTTCCTTACCTTTTCCCTTGGCCTTGCTAGGCCCACCAATCAAAAGAGCCTGTGTCCTATCCTTCTTGATAGACACTTCAGCTGTTGTTAACATGCTTAACAACTCAGGCAAGCTCACTTGCATCCCATGCATATTGTAATTCATGATGAATTGACTGAAGGAAGGTGGAAGTGAGGTGAGGACTAAGTCATTACTTAGCTCGGCATCCATGATGAAGCCTAGGTTTCCTAGCTTCTCAATCAGCCCGATCATCTTGAGAACATGGCTGCCAACAGACATGCTCTCAGTCATCCTACAAGAGAACAGTTCTCTTGAGGCCTCATACCTCTCATGCCTGCCTTTAATATCATACAACTCCTTGAGATGTACGATAATAGAGGGAGCATCCATATGCTCATGCTGCTTTTGCAGTTCAGGCGACATGGATGCCAACATGATGCATACTGCCATCACATTGTCATCCAAGTGCTGTTGGTGGGTTACGAAATCAAATTCCGCAAACCCTTCTTCCCCTTCCCGTGGAGCTACGGGTATTACAGCATCTAAAACGTAGGCAATCTTTTCGGCCCTTAGAACTATTCTTAGGTTCCGATACCAGTCCATAAAATTTGAACCGGTCAGTTTATTCGTATCGAGTATTGTACGCAGTGACAGTGGATTAGTCATACTATAAGCTGAAAAGGATGTAAAGATAGTTTTAGTTAATATACGGTTATGTAGTTAAAAGCAAATTATTAAAGACTTGAAATAATTTGCCCCTCCCACTATTTTATCTAACTCAATGACCCTTCCTTTTGACTTAGGGTTAATCTACTTTAGATTTTACCTTAGTGGGATTAAGAGTGCGATTATTTATTTTAATCTCCGTCTGAGACCGCAAGATTAATTTAAATAATGGGTTGATCTTTATCAACAGTATCTCATACCCTCTCTTAACATTAGGTTGACAACTCTTTGTCACTTAGTGGTGCATCTCATGCAACCAACCAAGCATCATTACCCTAAGCACATAAGCCCGGTTGTGCCTGCAACTTATGTCTTAGTTAAGCATTAAACCAGCACCCTAAGTGTCTTACACTTCAAACACTACTCTAGCCCAACGAAATAGTGGGTCCCAACTGAGTTGTGGAGCACCACTATGTAGAAGAGTTTTGAGTAGCATTGGTGGTGGGAGGTAATCATATGTTTAATTATTTATTCCTTTTAAGGGTTCCTTTTATTTTGTGGTTAATTAGGTCCCATCAAACGCATATTGTAAGTTATCATGCTAGTCGTTACCTATGTCAAACATCTATCGGTATACACTAGTCGCTATTGGACAAACATAATAACCATACAAAACGCGGTTTGCCCAATTCATGCATACTAGACGTTCTAATCATACATGCATATAAACAGTTTATATTGAGACAGCCATGGTGCTCGCGCTTTTGTCCCTTTTGCTTCTTTAAGCAACGGCCGCTTGTCGTCTATACGCCACTAGCCTATTTCTCTAATTACAAATAATTAAAGAAACTCCATAACATTTTGGAGGGACAAAATTACAAAATTTAAATTACAAATACACTTGTAAATTAAAAGGCGCGATTACACATTAATTTAAAATTCAAAATTCAAATCCGGGCACCATGACCATCCCCTTCCTGTTTGTACCTGAAAAGTTCAAAACTTGCAAACACAAACATTATATTATCACATAATATTTTCACATGTATTTTGACATTTAACATTTAAACATCAAAATAACATGAAGATTCATAATCTTAAATTTCTCATTGGCCGAATTTAAAAAACAATTTTAATTCAAATTTTGTTAATTCTTTCTTAAAGAAAACAAAATTAAACCATGCATGTAGCCATAAACCCCTTCATGGCCGAATCATATAGGTGACTATATGATAAATTTTGTCACAAAATTTCATGCATATAAACATGACACAATTCATGGAGAAAAATAAGAATTCATTCAAGGTACTCTTAGTACCCTCCATGGCCGAATACCCTTTCAAAAAGGGTGTTCCTTTTAAAACTTTCATAAAGAAAAAGAAACTAAACCATGATGCATAATGTTTTATGAACACAGAATCAAATTTACATGTTCATAAAAACAAAAACTTTAACACTTTAAAGGATTTGTGATTCAAAATCCATATGCAGAATTTAAACTTTAACCCTTTAAAGATTTTTGACCGTGAAAGACTCCTTTCACAAACAAGGTACCATCACCCGTCGATGGTAAAGCAACCGGGCTCTGATACCACTTGAAAGTAAACTGGCCTTTGAAGGTCGATGCATGTAAGGTGTAAAACAAAAATTTTACTGCGGAACATACATGCACACATAGGTTCATGCTTTAAGACAGCATGATGTTACCTTGTTTTTGGCCTGATCAGTCAGGGAGATCAGATGTCAGGCTTGAAGGGTTCAAACCCTCTAATGGTGATCCACACCACCGTTCGTCAATGATGCAAGAACCTTTCTTGAAAGCCACCAGATGAACACCACAGTGAGGCTTGCTATGCGCACAAGTGGTGAAGGTGGAGGCTAGGTATTCTGTTTGGAAAGGTGTAGTGAACTACCCTACAGAATGGTGCATAGATGGAGGAGAGTTGGCTAGGTTTTCTCAAAACCCTAAGGTGTGGAACAAGTGTTATGCGCACACTTGGAGAGGAGGAGAGATTTAAATCATTCAAAATGAAAACCAACTTTCAAACTACTTTGAAATTTGCGCATGGAACAGTGAGGATAAGGTGGAGCTGTTGCAAAACCAATTTTGCCAACAACCTCCAATCTTATCCACATGAAATTAAGTTCAAAATAATTTAAACTTAAATTCATAAACTATCATATAGTATACTTTTCATGCGCATAATTCCGCCCTAGAAGGGGTCCAAATATATTGAGTAGTTGCATTCAAAATTTGAATCAACTCACCCACTGATTCCCTCAACCACCAAATCTGAATGGAGCTTTGTTTTAAGTGATAAGATGACATCCTTATCACTTAAACTTGCGCACCAAACAGCCAAGGAAGTGCTCCAAAGATGCTTCTTTATCCAAGGAATATGCTCCAATAAGATCCTGTCTTATCCTTTTGTTATGAAACAACTTTTCAAAACCAATTCAAATTCGAATTCCAACACTTGAATTCAAACGGTCAAACATTCAAATTCAAAATTCAAAATTCAAAATTTCAAATTTCGAATTCAAAATTCGAATTTCAAAATTCAAATTGCAAATTCAAATTTCAAAATTCAAATTTCAAATTTCAAATTCAAAATTCGAATTTCGAAATTCAAATTCCAAATTCAAATTTCAAAATTCAAATTTCAAATTCAAAATTCGAAATTCAAATATTTGATTATTAATTTAACTAATTAAATTAATTAGTAATGGCTTGGACTATCCAAGCCCATTACTAAGCTCCATGCACCACCCACCCATTTAGATGGGCTTCCAAACAGCTTCTTGGGCTAACAACCATTATTAGGCCCAATATCTTTAAAGCTAGTCCATCATGACTACAAGGTGTTAGTGTGTGACCCATTATGTCCAACTTAGCTTCTCACATAACTGGGCTTGGGCCCAACAAGCCCACAACCCAATTAATGACAACACAGAGCACTAGCAATGCTTTGTTGCCCTAGAACTAGTCAGATTAATGACTTGATCATCCTATTGCACATATTTGGTTACCGTATGTATTTCCCTTCGTCTCGGTTATCTTCCCATTAACCTAGGGTAAGGAAATGTATCAACCCCTGCGGTTTAGGGTAAGCTTTATTCGAAATAGGGAATCTTCAATTTACTGACTCTAAAGGCAGATCATCGCATGATCTCTTTTACTATGTATAGATTCCCGAGTCCCTGTAAATGTCATCCCGATTTCTCCGGTTTATAGATAACCTAATCTCTCACAGAGATTTGACGAATTCCTTCAGCTTATTACCCTAGTCCTGTGCCCTTTAAGGACACGCCCAACAGTATACCTGAGTCTCCATGTTTTAGGTAGACGAGGCATACAATCAAAACATGCCTTCAAGAACACAGTCTAGGTAATAACTTCTGGTCTAAGGAAAGACATACCCAAACATAAAGAGATTACTCTAATGACACTATCTGTGAGATTTCCTCATAGAGTCTCTTTTTGGGTCTGTTCAGTGCGAGCTATACTCTTATAGGTCCTCCCACGACTTTAGCTAAGATATCTCCATATCTGCAGCTCATGAGGTCTTTACCTTGTATCCATATACAAGTAGATAAGTCGTACTAGTCTTTACTCGAGATCACTGATCCCCAAACTCAGTGTCTCTAGACTAGGAACATATAATTAGGAATAGACATGCAATATCCTTGAATCCTCATGATCGTGATCTCATCACAGATACTCAAGAGATACCTGTTCTATTCCAAGGGGTTTATTCAGTTCGTTCATACCTTGACCCCCTTTCACCCCTCTAGGACACCCATATGCTAACAAAATGTGTGTAAGATTTGAGAGAAAATTAAACAATATGTAGGATGGGAGATAGGGGATGGGAAGTTAATCAATTTCTAGACTGATAATTGGATATCATAATTAGGTCCATTGATTCACAGAAGAATAGGAAACATACCAGAGCAAGAAATATGCAAAAAGGCTTGCGATCTAGTTAACCAAGATGGTGACTGGGATCTTAGTATCATTGGTAGATGGATATCAGAGGAGGACATGAAAATAATTTAGAGTCACCTGACCCCACATATTGAAGATGGGCAGGATAAATGAATTTGGAGAGTGGGTGGGGGAACAGATTTAGTGTTAAGAAAGCTTACCATGCAATCTCTGCAGAAATATGGAATAGAGCGGGAAATCTTCATGCAGAAAAAATATGGAGGAATTTGTGGAATTGGAAAGGACCACGGTGTATGAAAATATTTATGTGGAAAATCCTTCAAATTCGTCTTCCCACAAAATCTTAGGCTGCAAAATGGAGTGAGATTGAGGAGACTTGCCCCATTTGTCATGGGGAACCTGAAAGTATACTACATATGTTAAGGGATTGTACAGAGATATACAATTTATGGGGAAATACAATACCAAATGCATGGAGACATAATTTCTTCTCATCAGATCTGAGGGATTGGTTGCAGTTGAATGAAAAGAATGGTGATGATAAAAAGGGAACAAAAAATCGGAGATCCACCTTCTTTATTTATCTCTTTCTCTCACTTAAAATGACACAACTTTACATCTTTTAAAATGATACACACTTTTCCCATATGTTATTGTTAACAAAATTACAATAAGTTTCCTATGCTAAATAAACATGAATTTACCTTATAAAGGAATTTTATATCAATATCTAATCATGTGTTAGCATATTTGACATTTTATATAATTGTTAAGATAATTAAATTAAGTTTATAATACACCACTAGATGTAAATATATAATTTTTTATTGATAATATATTAAAATCAAATTATAATTTAAATATCACAATTGTTGTTTGTTATTATATTACATAAATTTCTCTTATTGATGAATGATAAATAACCATCTCAGCTAAAAATTCAGTTATTAGGTAAGGATCACTTTAATAATTTTATATTAGACTTCTATGAGAATAAATAAGGTTTAAACTATACTTGGAAGCATTCAAAAGCACAATAATAATTCTTAAATACTAATAAGAAACTTAAATACTGATAATATAAAGAATCATTTAAACCCAAAATCCTAAGGTATTGGATGAATATTTTTTTAATGATTTATATTATTCTCTGACAGAGAATTCGTAATATGAAATTAAATTAAAAATATTTAAAATTGGGAAAACTCATACCCCTTGGATTATTCTATTATTTTAATTACCCCTTAATATTCATTGTTGGGAGCTAACTTAGTGATTAATCAAATGACCAGGTAGTTTATTACTCACAGCACAAGCCACGACAAAAGTTACACGGAATCATTGCCTCAATTTTGGTTCTTATCACGTATGAAGAATCCTTACATTAGGGGAGGTTTACTCCTTTTGTAATCAATCAAAATGAAACTTTTCAAACCTTGATGTTATGGGTCCTTACATGTTATTTGGGCAGCATTATTTTATTTTTTTCTACGCAAGAAAGCAATCCAATATAATAATCTATTTAGAAGCAATTATAATATGTGATGCCATTGAATATGACGTCACCTTAATGTTTAGTAAATGATATTAAACTCAAACTAGTATTGACTTTATGGAGGTACTGAATTAATAAGATGTTGATTTAACTGATCAGTCAGTGGTTTAACGGATTAATCTGAATTTATATTAATTTATTTAATAAATATATTAATAGATATGCTTTACCAAATAAATTACTCAAGACTAGTGGTAAGTGATTCGTTATTATTTAAAATTTACCAAAGTAAGAATGAGTTTTTATTTTCCATCGACGACCGTAAAGATTTCATTTGAATTAGTAAAATTCTTACCTCTTCTAGCAGATTCTCGGCAGCAAGTGAAGATTGAAGACGCCTAGGTCGCTGGGAGAGAAGAGAACAATTAGATTTAGGTTTACAAGCATTTTTATTTTATTTTTTTAATAAAACAATGTTGTTTCATGGAATTTTTTTTTTAAAAAAAAAAAACATGCAGTGACCCCCTTTCACCCCTCTGACCCGGGAGTCACTAAAACCCGGCCGAGTTTTGGGGGTCGGAGGGTTCGATGTGCATATAGAGTCCAACTTGTGACCCTAACCCTCAGAAGGGAGGGTCAGGGTTGACCCAGGTTAACTCGGGGGGCGGGGTGAGGTTTTAAAACACTACTAAAAACACAAATTGGTCCTCCAAAGATACATGAGACATCAAGTTGGTCCTCTAAATATATTAGATATTAACTCAATCCTTGAATGTTTAAAATGGACATCAATTTACTCCATCAATATATCATTGGACATTAATTTAGTCCCTATATTGATGCTTATTTTACACTATGGAGGACTAACTTTGATGTCTTATGCATCGATGTCTTATGCATCTTTGGTGGCCTATTTTGAGTATTTATTATATTTTATGTCACATCAAATCCAATTAAAATTGTCCCTTGTTGTAACGCCCTCCCTTGTATGCATCCAAGAGAGTCGTTTGCTAAGCGGAATTAGAGTCTTTAACGTCACATAAGCTAACAAAGATCCTCATTCTAAATACAAATCCGTAACGCGTTTCAAAATTCTTATCACTTCTGTTTGGACGATAAAAAAATATTTCAAGTGATTTAGAAAGAGCACGTTGGGGGCTTCGCGTGCATATAAAATAATAGTAAATCGGAGTTCGTTTGCTCATAAAAACACCACCCGTAAGGTGCACTGTTGAAAATTCAGCACTTAAGTCTTTCAAAAATTCCTTTCACAAACGTTTTCAAAACAGCCGCTGTTCATAAAAGATCAAAGCGAAATAGAAGATGATAAAGTCTACAGTCATCCAAGAGTATCAAAATATTGAGCATTACAGTCATCCAATCAATCAAACAGTAACAGTGTAAGTCCATGCATCAGCAAGCAACAGCAAACATCACGTCTTCAAATGCTTTTACGTCCTCCTGCCATTTAGGAAAATAGCAGCCCCGAAGGGGTGAGAATAATCCCAGTAGTGTGGCAACAAAACCAATAATATAACAGTATTAACTAGGCACAAAATCATAAACAGTCACTTCAACATATCCTTGTTCCTTTTCCTTTTTCCTTTTCATCATATTCATATATATTGCGTATATAACGCCTTTCCTTTGCGCTTTTAGCACCGTCGTGCGCGCACTTCACAGTGGACATCAAATACATGGCACCTGAGCTCGGTGGATTCCAACTGTGGGCCTATGCGGACTGATGCCAAGTGTCCCATACCCTGGTACCTTAGGGATGCCTATATGATGCTTGCTCAAACACATGGTCCTGTACATAACTATTCTAAAAGCAAGGCCTATATGATCTTGGTACATGCATGCCATGCTATGCTTTCACACACAAAGCGTACAAAAATGCGGTATGATGTAAGGTGCATGCTTATATACTTTTCATATAGCCATCACGGCACATATACTTGTCATATATGTTATGCTGCCACATAACAACTTTACCTCATAATCATATAGCCATCACGGCACATTCTTGGCAGTTTTCTTTCATCATAAGGAACATAATACTTTTACGGAGTATGGAGCATCATGTCACAACTTTATACCAGTAGTCAATAGTCACATTAGGTAATATCGCCTGACACTTACCTTGCGTGCCTTAAATAATACCAAACAGCAGCGAAGTATCTCACTTCTTAAGCGCACCTAAATCAATTACAACCAATCATTTACAGCGGCGATTTACAGCAGAAACAGTGAGCATACAGCAGCGTTTTACAGTAGAAACAGTGAGCATACATCAGCGTTTTACAGCAGAAAACAGTGACGTTTGTTCTTAAAACAGTGGGCAGAAAACAGTGAGTTGTTCTTTAAAACAGTGAGCAGAAAACAGTGACGTTTTCCTTAAAAACAGTGGGCAGAAACAGTGACGTTTTCCTTAAAAACAGTGGGCAGAAACAGTGTCGTTTTACAGCAGGAAAACAGTAGCACCTTACAGCAGCAAACAGTGACCATTTTCAAACAGAAACAGTGACATCTTGAACCTCAAAACAGTGGCAGAACAGTGGCATCAAACAGTGGCAGAAACAGTGGTATTTGAACGTTAAAACAGTGACATAAGTAGTGGTTTTTGAACATTAAAACAGTGGCATAAATAGTGATTTTTGAACATCAAAACAGTGGCATAACTAGTGATTTTTGAACATCAAAACAGTGGCATAATTAGGAGTATTTGAACACCAATACAGTGGCATAAGGAGTAGTGTTTGAACATCAAGATGGTGATCATTTTATGCAGAAACAGTGGCACATTAAGTACTAAAACAGTGAGCATTTTTGTGCAGAAACAGTGGCACATTAAGTACTAAAACAGTGAGCATTTTTGTGCAGAAACAGTGGCACATTAAGTACTAAAACAGTGAGCATTTTTTGTGCAGAAACAGTGGCACATTAAGTACTAAAACAGTGAGCATTTTTGTGCAGAAACAGTGGCATGTGAGGCACTAAAACAGTGAGCATTTTGTGTAGAAACAGTGGCATCAAAATGGTGATCATTTTAAACAGATACAGTGGCATGTTTGTCCCCAAAACAGTGGCACATTCATACAGAAACAGTGGCATTAACTCAAACATAACCATGGGACTTTCATTCCATTATATCATGCAATGTGCTATAAGGCTTAAAGAAGATCTCATGCAATAATGAAAGCACACAAGTTATCATCAAGTAGCTCCATCCTTATTCCTTCACCATGCTCATTCAAGAATCCAAAACAAAACAGAATCAAGGAGACATCTCATGCACACACATGGTTTCACACAATGTAAAAGGTCTAAGTTCTAAGCTTACCTCTTGTAGCACACACTTCTTGGTCAAGGATCACACACCACACCTTCTAGCTTTACAAAACAACAAGTTCACCCTTCCTAGGAGATGGCTTGTGCGCATACAATGGTGAGGAGAACACTTTGGACAGCTTCCAAGGGTGAGGAACTAGGCTGGACAGTGAGGGAAAAGAGAAGAAAAGCTTGCACTACTCTTGGTGTATAGGCCACGGTTTGGGAGATGTGAGGGAGGTGAGTTACCAAAGTCTTCTTTCTCCTAAAGCTCCTACAATGCTCGGCTAGGGAAGTGAGGGGAAAGGGGAAGAAGGTTGGCTGAATGTGCAAAGTGAGGCCAGCCCTTCCTTGTGCGCACAATTAAAGGGGAGAGGGAGGAGAGATTGGAATGATGAGGCATCATGAAAATTTCTGATTTCTTGTGGGAGTGGGGCTGCAAGCTTGGTCAAAACAAGCAAGGAGCTTGCTTCTTGCACACTCTAGGCGCATGCAAGAAGGTGAGGTGGGAGGTTGTCATCATGTGCACATGCAAGGGTGATCTCTTGGTCAACACTCTATGCAGATTTTGTGTCATAAAAATCTGATTTTGGAACTTCCCTTGTGCGCCCATGATGAGGAGTGTGCAACCCAAAAGAATGCTAAGGAGTACAAGTGTCTTCCATGCAAAGAAGTTGAAGTCAAATGGTGCACATGCTAGGAGTGAGGTGGCGGTCATGCAAGGCTGGATTGGAAGATTTTCCTAAGGCTTATCTACTTCTTATGCGCATGAATGAGTGGGAAAGGATACCTCTTGCCATGTGGAAGTTCCTTGATACACAAGACAACCTTGTAGGACAAGGCTTTAAGGGAGATAAGAGTGGATACACATTGGGCTGAACTAGATGGATCCAAGAACCTCTTTGGGCCATCGGCCAACACATACAAGGATCCAACAAGACAAGTTTAAAGATGACAAGTCCACACACACTAGCCCACTTCCCAAGTCCTATAAACACCAAGGCCTTATAACACAATCAAATTACTCATATGATAAAAATTCACATGTCTACATATGTACTCTCCTAACATTTTAATTTAAATACTTCACTAACTTACTTTAGTCTCATCCTAGGGTAAAGGTCATGTAATTCGCAAGCCATCAAACATACACATGCATCTATATCATTATAACACTTATGTATTTTACTAATTATGTGGGATGTTACACTTGTGAAGGCCTATCCTAGAACAACTTCATTTAGGGGAGGGAACGGGGACAGGATAAAACAACAGCCTTGAAAACTACTTCCAGCAGTAGTTTCCATCTTGACTTTAAGGATCTCTTTGGAGCACCTGATAAAGAAGATAGGAAAAGATAACTTATCATATCCTATTTTTATCTCTTGTTTGGTGGGTTAATAGGATATGATTAGCTTATCCTATTGTCTCATTTTATCCTATACAATACATGATTTCTTATCCTATGGGGGGAGCTGGGTTAGGATTCAACAGGATAGGATACCAATATTGGATACCCAATATATCCCCATGCTACCTAATATATTTGTATTTATTGCATTATATTTTGTTTTATCTTTCTCCCTTCTTCTTCTACATAATCTTATCAGATTGCTAATCAGGTGCTCCTCAAACACATGACATGATATAGGCTAATCAGCCCCATATCATATCCTACCTTTATCAGCCCCATATCATATCCTACCCTTATCCTATCCTGTCCACTAAACGAGCCGTAAGAAATTATATATGGTTGACTCACTAAACTATCCTATCTCGGTGTTGACGAGCACGAACAATACAGCTTAAATTGAAAACATCCTATATATGTTTACAAATTAGCCTTATCAATTTTATAATGAAAGTCAAAATGAGAAAGGGTTATCATGACAATATGGAAAGTCCAAACAAGAACTATATTTGTACTCAAAACAGTGAGGCCCTAAACATTACCTTTTTAGTTCCACCTTCCTCTTGGGACATGGTTTCATATCCTCCATTCATAAACTGCTTCTTTGATGTTTTTCTTTTCTTTGAGATAGGCTTCCCATCCGACTTAGATTCCACATAAACTACATCTTCCGTTGCCGCTCTTTTTTCAGCTTGCACTGCTGCCCTTCTATTGGCTTCCAATGCAGCTTGTTTTGCTTCATCTGCTCTAAGTTTGGCCTGCACCCACAAAATTGAAAAATAATGAATAAAATAGTATTTGCGCTAAAGCTTCTATAAAGGAAATTATGTACTAAAACAAAATTGGGACACATGAATATCTGCGAAAATATTACCAACAAGTTATAGGCTAGTAGCAGGTCAAGCAAGGTACAATCCAAACCAATGCAACAATAAATTTATTTGTGGCATTTTAGGACTCTCAAAACATCGTTGTAACAAAAAATAATTAAATAAAAAGAAAGAAATGGTAAACCAATAGACTTCATATAAAAAAGGTGCATTTGCAATAAAGTTATGGTACCTCTGCTTCAGCTTTAGCCTTTTCTTGCTGCTGATTTTCCTCTTGCAAAGCAGCTATTCTCTTGGCCTCTTCAGAAGCTACATCACTTCTTATTTTCATTTCTTCTATTTGTGATTTGAGTTCACGTTCACGTCGAACAGCTGTCAAGTGATTATTAAGTGCTTCCGTACTACAAAAATGGGAGATAAACATCAATTTCTTCATTTTCAACTAGTTCAAACATAGCAACTATCTAACTAGAGAATAAAAGAAAAAAAGAAAAATATTTTAGGGGTGGGGGACAAGTAGAAAACATACTATGCATGTCAAATTTAGTTATGAAAACGAGAAATAGCATCAATATAAAAGCACAATCAAGTTTAATATTCATAAAAATGTATTTCTTCAAATAAAATCAAATTCCCCAGCTTTAAATTAGTGTGCATCCTGACGGTTTGTCTTCCTCCTTTAAATTTTTTTAACATGTATCCTTTGAACGGTATTTTTGTAAAAAATATCATACCCCAACCCAAACAAATGGGAAAAAATAATAATATTAATACTTAATGGATATACACAAATGGCATGACACATTAACAAAATCATTTCATGCAAGTAATCCATAGTTTAAAGCTCTCATAAAACACATTGACAACATGAATATAATACTAGAGCAGCCTGCGTTGTCCATAACAATTCATTAGTCATTGCTTATATTAAAGTCAGACAAGACAGATATGTAGGAGAAGGAAAGAATCATATTGCCTTGAAAAGTAAAAAAAAAAAAAAAAGGTGAGGGGAGAATGTGGCATCTTACATCCGGAGCCGATATTCAGTGTCAAACTTGTTATCCAATTCCTGCCTTGTTTCTTTATATTTCTCAACTTGAAGTATGGCAAAATTATAATTATGACTTTCAATCACAAGAGATGTCTCCAATGCTGAGATCTTATTCCTAATTTCATCCTGTAAATCCAGAAGATCAGAAACAAGTCTACTATACAGTCGAAAACAAAACATGATTATGTTTTGCAATTTGATATTCATTACATGGTGATCAAGAATGACAAGTTACTCAAATAGTAACTAACAAGTATAACAGGTAACAGTGCATTGATATCAACATGATCACTCACCTTAACCCTGACCTGATCTTAATGGGTCAACTCAAACAAGGCAGCTTCTACCAAGCCCACTTCATCCATCAAGTAGGGTTGCATTTCAAAACCAGAGTCAACCTCAGAATCATCGCTGTCACTGAAACACCCAAGGAAGTGCAAATATTATTCTCAAAACACCCAATGGAGAAAAATTCAAGTTAATCAACAAACAATATGAAGTTAGGGTTCAAAATTGACATTTTTATTATTCATAAAATATGTGAATAAAGCTAGGGTTTAAGAAATAGACACCTCAGATAAAGTTCATCACAAGTGAAACGTTTGCCAGCTACAACTAAAGTTCTGTCATCGTTGTCGTTATCATCCTCCTCCTCATTATCTGTGTCCTCCATCTCATACTCATAGGCATGTAGTATGAAGGGTCCAGCTTTCACAACTTCATAATTGGATATTTTTTTATCGAAATGACAGGGTCTGATAGTAGCGAGTTTGATCTCCAAAGCATCAAGCTCCGAAACAAGAGCATCAAAGCTCCTATCAAGTTCAGGGTCAACAGCAATGCCATCAACCCTTTGCGAAAAAGGAAAACTACAAGAAAAAAGTTTACTATTGACGAAAAATTTGGTCATAAATTTTGTCATAGATGACAATTTTTGACATAAATAATCAAATTTCGTCACAAATAAATTTGCGACGCGGGAATTTGTGACGAAATTTAACGCAAGAATTTGTGACAAAATTTCATAAAATTTTGTCACTAATAAGATTATTTGTTGTAGTGAAATATTCATCTTCAAAGCACCCCTGCAAATACCATAATGAGTTAAAAATCATGTCTCTTGAAACGAATTAAAACTAGACAATTGATGGTGAAAATTTAAAAAAGAAAAAAAAGAAGAAAAAAAACTTGCATCGTTCGTTAATTGAAACGGTCACTTGATGGTGAAAATTTAAAAAAGAAAACAGAAAGGAAGAAAAAAAAGCTTACATCGTTCATTAATTTAAACGGTCTAATGCCGAAGTAGTAACCAATTGGCTAAACAGAAGAAGAACAAATACAAGGATTGTGAGAAAACACTATTTGTCTTTTCCTAATTTTCTTTAACCAAAAACAACTGAATAACAATAGGGTTCTCCAAGCCTTAAATAGGCAAAATAAACTAACAAAAATAAATAAATAACTGTAATCATGCGCAACCAAAGGAGATAACGCACAATCAACGCATAATCTAAAATAATAAAAGGAAATAACTAGTAGTTATTAATAATCCCTAGATAAAGAAATAAATTATGGATAAGTCCAATCCAAGCGACTCAGCTTATGGATAAGCCCAGTCCAAGCAAGTCAGCTTGGGTGCATCACGGTCACTTGATGGTTAAAATTTAAAAAAGAAAAAAAACTTACATCGTTCGTTAATTGAAACTGTCACTTGGTGGGGAAAATTTTTTAAAAAAAAAGAAAGAAAAAAAAAAAATCTTACATCGTTCGTTAATTGAAACGGTCACTTGATGGTTAAAATTTAAAAAAGAAAAACGAAAGAATAAAAAACTTACATCGTTCGTTAATTGAAACTGTCACTTGATGGTGAAAATTTAAAAAAGAAAAAAAGAAAGGGAAAAAAACCTTATATCGTTCATTAATTGAAACGGTCACTTGATATGAAAATTTAAAAAAAAAAGAAAGAAAAAGAAAAAAAAACTTACATCGTTCGTTAACTGAAATGGTCACTTGATGGTGAAAATTTAAAAAAGAACGAAAGAAAGAAAGAAAAAAAAACGTACATCGTTCGTTAATTGAAACGTTTACTCTATGGTTAAAATTTTAAAAAGAAAAAAAAAATTAAATCGTTCATTAATTGAAACTGTCACTTGATAGTGAAAATTTAAAAAAGAAAAAAGAAAGAAATGAAAAAAAAATTTACATCGTTCGTTAATTGAGACGGTCACTTGATGATGAAAATTTAAAGAAGAAAAAAGAAAGAAAAAAGAATTTACATCGTTCATTAATTGAAACGGTTACACTTTCAAAAAAACTAACGGTTACTTGATGGTGAAAATTTTTTAAAAAAAAAAGAATAAGAAAAAAAACTTACATCGTTCTTTAATTGAAATGGTCACCGGGTTCCCTCCTAGGATACGTTGTAGGCTGTATTGTCATAACTCAAGATCTTTCGGGGGTTTCGGGAGCTTTTATATAACACCTCAAATATTTAAATGTGTATTTTAATATTATATTGTGAAATTAAAAGTGATGGATTAGTGAAGATCCAAGAATTATGGCCAAAATGGGCAAAAAGGGCAAAATGGTAATTGACCAGCCGTGTATTCTGAGGCATAAATACTGAGTTAGAGATTTCATATGACAAAAATAACACTGGAAATGGAATCAGGGCGGAAAATTGAGTGAATAGGCAAATTTGGGAAAAATTGATGAATAGTGATTTTTAAGTGTTAAATACTGTGGTGTGAGTGTACCGATAG
Source organism: Gastrolobium villosum (assembly GCA_032173675.1). Lineage (NCBI taxonomy): Eukaryota > Viridiplantae > Streptophyta > Magnoliopsida > Fabales > Fabaceae > Gastrolobium > Gastrolobium villosum. The sequence continues at coordinate 6,364 of JAVKPL010012142.1, read as the reverse complement.
GTGTGAAAATTTTATCAATATTTTGGAGAAATAAAAATATGTCGTGGACTGGAAAAATATGTAGATTAAGAATTTATGATCGGAATTTTTATCGGGATTAAAGTTAGATCGCGTGTGGGACCCGCGGGACCAAAATCCACTTGGCCCCACACCCTCCCCACGCCTTCCTCCCTCTTTTTCTCTTCTCTTCCCGTGGAGTTCCTCATTTCACCCAAATAGAACCCATTTCTTCATTTCTTTGTCATTTCCTCAATTCTTCACCAAATCTCTTGATTTTGGTGTTGAAATCTATTGTAAACAACCTTCTAGATCCATTGGTAACACTTACAAGCCTTGAATCCATCTCTTTGCTGCGTTTTTTGGCCAAAACAGATCCGACCCACTTGTGTTCTTGGAGTTTTGTTGGAGCTTTGGTCTTCCTTTGGCTTAGTGGAGCCTTGGTGGTGAGCATACACTTGATTGTGAGTATATTTGTGGTATTTTTGTGGTTGATTTTGTAGATCTAGGAATTTATGCTCTAAACCTTTAATTTTAGATGTGTGATGATAGAGAGCCCAAATGGAAAAATGCTATTAGATGAAAAGGCCTTAGAATCATGCTTGTAAGCTAGAAATGCTATGATAATTTTTGGTGAAAAAGTTAGGTTTTTAACTTAGGAAAATTTGAGGAATTTTCATGAAAATTGAGGTTTGGTGTAATTTGGATTTGATGATTGTTGTAGGGTGCCTCACACGGACGTGATTGTGAAAGGTTGATTCGGAGCATACGTTTGGAACGGATTGGCTAAGTGTTGAGGTAAACCCTTGGAACTTGGGTTTAATCCCTTGTGTGCTCCACCACACCTAGTGGAAGGTAGTGGTTGGATTATGTGGTTATGGCATTGTGTGATTATGTGCTTGTATGCATATTGCTTGGATTGTATGAAAATTGTTTGGTCACTGGCCAGTTGACGTGTGTTGGGTTTGGACATCCGCTGGATCATTTCGATGGCGAAGTGCCAGTTGGGTATGCCATGGGGTCGACTCTGGGAGCGACACCAGGATGAGCCAAACGTGGGACATCCGCCGGATAGGTCTCTTGAGGAGTTCCGGTTGGGTTGGCCATGGAGTTTTCTCAACCATGGGAGAAGCTCTAGGATTGTCTCGGGAGTTATATGATGGAGTCCTTGAACATGAATCCATGCGTGGATGTTCTCGGGTTGTCTCCAGTTGGTTGGTGATATTGTATTGCATGCATATTATATGATGTCATATTTACACATTTGAGTGAGCCATGGAGTGGAGAGAGCCTCTAGCTCCATTGGTTTACTGAGATATATTTGTATATCTCACCCCGTGTTTGGGGGACCACATTTCAGGTCACTATGAGCCGGGAGGAGCTTCGGGCAAGAAGCCCGCTTAGTGGACAGTGGATTTGCATGCGGTGCATTGGGATTGCATGACATTTTGGAGAAGGACTATGGATTGCACATAGCATGACATTAGTATTTTGAGACTTAGGTCATGAACATATTGCATGATGTTATATCCATGCTTTTTGGTAGTGTTCATGATTGTATACTAAGTCTTGTTTATTGCTTATTATTCATGACATGGATAATTGTATATTTTGAGTGAGCATGGGACTTGTCCATGGCCACATTCATTGCCTTTGAAGTCTTGATGATTCATGTTGTAAAATGGTCCATATTTGTATGTAAATGGCCATTACATTGGGGACTTTGTAAATGATGTATGTTTTAATGAAAATGCATGATGGAAGGGCCTAGAGCCTACATTAGGATGTGTTTAAGTGTTGTGTGGAGTACTAAGGTGTTTGGGATGGATTACACAACCCTTTTTGGGCTTAAAATGCTGTAATCTGTCACTTTTGCTGCATAGTAATCGATTACCCAAGCATGGTAATCGATTACCATGCAACAGGGGACGAAATTTGGCTACTGTCTTCACTGGTAATCGACTACTGAGGCTTGGTAATCGATTACCATGTGAGGTAATCGATTACCCAAAGTTGGTAATCGATTACCAGAACAGAGGAGGTGAAATTTTAGCTACTGCCTCATTTTTGACAGGTGGTAATCGATTACCACCCACTGGTAATCGATTACCACAGTGTAATTTTCGAAAATTCAGGTTTTTCTAGACTAAAAGAAAGGGGCTTAACTTGATGGGTAGAACTCCAAATGGTACGTGGTTTGAAACCACGCGTAGATAACGTAAAGGACTATAACATGGTAAAACGTGAGAGTAAGATGGTGAGTTTAAATGAATTGAATAAAAAGAAAGATTAGTGATGTTAGTAGAATGTATGATTCCGCGAACTGCATTTACAATTATAATGTTGTTTTAATGGATTACGGAGAAAGATATTGTTATAAAAAGGAATAAGATGAAGAAAAAAAAAAGGTTGCCCGTAATTTAATTAATCCAATTACTGTGATTGTAACTGCGCTTAATATCATAATCAATGTTAACAATACCGGTGTACAACGGGCTGTTACATTTTATGGTATCAGAGCAGTTTTGTGAGGGAACTCTGATTGTGTGTGTTTGTATCTTGTGTGCCATAGCTGTGTGTTTGTATCTTGTGTGCCATAGCTATCTGTGAACTATTTATGATTAATGTATATGTGATTCCTCAGTGTGGGTCTGATCAACTCATTCCTTTGTGTTACATGTACAGATATCATGAGTAGGGCGCGTGGTCGCCGTGGGGCACGTGGTGCAGGTCCTTTGCCACCGGATCCGGTCACTGCAGTACTGAATGCTCTGCAGGCGGAAACGACTGCAAATAGAAACATGACTGAAAACCTGATGAAGACTAATCAGGATATGATGCAGGCCTTTATGGCTGAGATGAGGGCCGATAGAGATCGTCCTAGGAGGGATAATTCACCTCCCCACACGGCTACGGTGACTCCTACACCGACGCCATCTGTTACTCCTCAACAGGGGGAGAGTGGGGCTAGTCACCACACTGGTGAGGCTAGTCATCATACTACTGACCCTAGTTATGTTCCTAATCCATAATCTGTTGCCCAATCCACTGGGGCTGCGGGGCAGGTTGTTGATAATGCTGATGATGAGCGTAGGCTCATATCTTTTAGGAAACATAAGCCACCCGCATTTCTGGGGTCAAGGGACCCAAAGGAGGTTACTGCTTGGTTGAGGGGAATGGACAAGATTTTTCAAGTGATGAGATGCCAAGATCCGCAGAAATTGTTGTATTCGGTTTATATGTTGGAGGGTGATGCCCAGGAGTGGTGGGACAATGTGTCTCGCCCGTATGTTATTCAGGGTGAGGTTATTTCTTGGACGATGTTCGAAGGTCTGTTTCATGAAGAATACTTTCCCCGTGATGTTCGGGAGGCAAAGCAAGGTGAGTTTGATAGCCTTGTACAGGGAGTCATGACCGTGGATGCCAATGTTGTAAAATTTAATGAACTTGTGAAATTTGCAAATTATGGAGGTACTCTACCTACTCCAGAGTTCTTGTCAGCTAAATTCCAAAGAGGGCTGAGTGAGAAGATTGCTAAGAGAATGTCAAATACAGCGGTGAGAAACTTTGCTGATTTGGTGACCCAGTGTGTAACATCCCGTTTAATTAGTAATCTATTTAATTGTCAAACAGGAATGTGGTAGAGTACTTGTCTTCGGATTATACAAATTTTTCTTTAGGACGAAGTAAAATTAAATTAGGGAATTATTGGTATTACCTTGGAAGGGAGTACCTATGTTATGCACGAGACATTCTAGTTATGAGTATAGGAATAATTTAATAGAAAGCATGACACTACTTAGATAATTATGTGAGTACTCATTAAAAGTGTGTGATTAATTTTATTGCAAGGAATAAACTCTTAGTTAATAATTTATTGGGCTAGTGCATAAGTTAGGAAAGCCTTGAACATAATGTTGGAACCCATTTCTTCCCTTTGGGCTACGGCCCAAACGTTAAAGGTGAACCCCATTTAAACCTTAAAATCTCTTTACACTTATCCATCGATTATCATAAGAGGGAATCAACCTGCATGAATTTCTATTGGTCCACTCTTTATGCATGTTTTTTTATTGGCTGAAAATTCCTCCCTCATCCAACTCATTTTCGGCTGGTGCATGAACACCAGGTGTCAAGAAAAAAATCCCTCCTTCTATTGTGCATGTCCGCCACCTTGCACCCTCGTGGGACACTTGGTCTTCATCCTCTTGCTTGTTCGACAGCAAAGCTGAGGATACCCTTGTGTCCTTCTTGTTATATCACGGTCATAGGCTCTTGTACAAGCAATCAAACTCCCCACACTTCAAAATGACCCCTTCACGCCCCTGGAACCGAAATAGGAGAAGAAAGTAATCATCTTCTTATCACCAACCTCCGTCAGGAACAGTACACTCATTAAGAATTCTATCCGATAGTTGAGTTCAGCCTCTACCCATCCACCTCCTCAGCCGCAACCGCAAGAAGAACTTCAAGGAGAGTTAGGGGTGTACCTGCTTCATCACCATCTTCCCCTGCACCGTAGGCACTTAATGAGACAACAAGATATCGAGCCACTCATCCTTCCCTTCCAATTCGGTTGTGTACCCTTGAGCAAGCAGTGCGGAATCTTCCTTAATTCCATGCCTCTTCTCCGTCCATCTGTTCTGTCTAAGATGTCCACTGCATGCAGAGTGAAATCTCAGCATACATCCTATATCTTCTCTCTTGTTCGGTCAAAGGCCCTCCTTTAAGGAGGTGAGGTATTTGTTCCTTCCTTGTCCAGCACTTTTCTTTGAGGCCATTCTGATTGGGTTCTCCTCTCATTGCTCTCATATGTTCTGACTTTTAATCTGGCTTCTTCCCTTTTCATGTTATGCCAAACGCGAATCATGGAGCAAAGGAAGAGCATGGGCGGTTTCTCTTGGTGAGCACTTTCTCCTAGCGGGTGTGAGAGCTTTGTACACATGCATGAAGCCGTGTAGCAGCCAAGAAGGAGATTACCCTCTTCTCTCTTGGTCGGCAGAAGGGCACCTATAGTCACCTGTGAGCAAACACGCCACCTGTGCGCTTGGAGTATGATAAAAATTCTGAATTAGTTGTTGTTTGTTGTCTTGTTATCAACCTTGCTTGCTGGCCAAGTGCCACCTCATGCTCCAAAACCTTTGCAGGTGTGGCACATACTCCTTACCTTCCAATTGCATGTCCGCCACTTGCACTATCTTGGGACCCTTGGAGTTTTGCTTTGTTCGGCCAAGACTTTTAGTAGACAAACAAGCCACACTTGAATAGCACTTAACCAATGTTTCATCTCTCCACCCTCAAACCGCAAGCCTGCTCATGGAAGGAAACATCATTGAGTTCACATCTTCCTCTAGTCTCTCCTCACCCCATCGGCCTAGCCTCAAGCCACAAAGCTTACATACATTTATTTTCCTCTTCTCTGCCCAGCCACAAGTTCTATGTATAAGTGGCAAGCAACCTAGCATTTTTTTCACCTTCCTTGATCAGCCGTAGACCACATCATAGGAGTTTGAGAACAAGCTCAACCTTTTCTCCCCCATCTCTCTGGTTCGGCCGAGACAACCATCAAGGAGCTATGGTCGAAGCCTTCCCTCCCTTTCGTGCAATTAAAACCGGTCTCTTGGAGCATAGGAGGAGTGTTAGGACTGCTCCTTGCTTGATGGTGGTGGTCTTGGGAGCACTTATGAACATGTAAAGCAAGTCCCGTTTTTAGCAATAAAATTTCACACACTATAATGTGAAAATCTAAATTGGCAGTTTAACAGTCCTCACATAAGACCCAAGCAATACACTACATGCAAGTTCAAAAGAATTCAAAATCATACCAAGCAAGTTAATGCATATGAACTAAGATGACAGTATCACTTTGTTTTACAGTTTCTTTCTCAAGAATGATGTCTAGTGCTAATTCACCAATAGAAAGTTTTGTAAAAACAGTGGCCCCTCCGGTTAAAAGCTTAATTAATACTAATTCTACGCTCTAAGAGCATTAAACGTACCTACTTAGATAATTGGCCTATCGCTACTTTAATTTTCATACTTAAGCTACTGCTACCCAGACAGATTAACCCCTTACGTAATAAGTACATAATAGAATTATTAAGGATTAACAGTTTCTACTACCCAGTTATATACTACACTCACAGTACAAGAAAAATCATAAATCACACAGATAGATACATGACAACAGTAATTATCTACAGATGACTTATTATCATCCACAACTGAGATATATCAAAATATTCACATCAGTTATATATACATACAACTTGGCTTATAATTCATTGAAAACATAATTAGTAATTCATCATAAATTCAAGTAACAATTCCATGTTCCACACCTAGTGCTCAGACACATGTGTATTCT